>VDFB02215257.1:0-18046 GCA_007258455.2 Sequoia sempervirens | reverse complement strand
TGATGGTTTTTTTGGCAGGAAAGTATTAGGAGGGTTCACCTGAACCTAGGTTCTAGCGAACCACTAATGGGTTCGGTCGAACCAATAGGTTCGTACAAACCCCTAAAATCAAATTTTTTTGCCATGCATTCATTTTCTATGAGTTTTCCTTCCTCACTTCAATTGTAAACCACTATTGTGGCTTCACCCAATGCCTTAGGTTAGTTGGCAATTTCACATTATGATCCACAAATTTATTTTTATGATTTCATTCTATGTTTGGCATTCGCTATTAGTAAGGAATTTTAATTTGATGCATATAATTATGTTTGGTATTTCGATCTTCACCCAATGGCTATATTGAATTTCATTTTCCATATGATGGCTATTGTGTTTCAAATTTCATTCGATGGCTCTTTAATGGCATGCGATTTATGTTAGTTTCATTAGGTTGATAATCGATATTGATTTCGATTGATTCAATGGTTACTTCTTAGGTTTAGTATTTGATATTTGTAATATAATTTACATTTGATATATGATCTTGTTAATCATTGTATATGGATTATGATTGATAATCCATAATTATACCTTAAGGTTGGAAATTGATGGATGTTTTTATGTTTGGTTTTGAAGAATATAAGTAAGTTTGGGCATTCAATTATGTATAGTTTGATGAATATGTATGGTGCTTGGCATTCAAACATATATATATGTATAATGTATGTATGTATGTATGTATATATATATATATATATATATATATATATATATATATATGTATATTTATATTTATATATGTATGCATATGTTTGTAATATTATGTTGCTAGAAATTGCATTGTGTGTGTGTGTGTATATATATATATATATATATATATATATATATAAAATTAATGATAATGGTTATAGTAAAAGCATACCATGGTTATAGTAAAAGAATATCTTTGCTTAGGTAATTAATGGATTATGTTTGATAAATAAAATTGGGTAATTAAGTAGGTTGACTTGCTATTTAGATAATTGAAAGCTTTGCTTAAATAAATGAATTAATTATTCTTATGTTAATAAATGTTGATTTCTTAATAGTTGGGTTGTAAAGTCACCATGTATTTAGCTATTGAGAATGTATACACCTAAAAATGGTCCAGAGAATCTAATTAGTTAAATATGATTTATTTGATTAATTAATCCTAAATTCATCTACTTAGTAAATAAATAGAAATATTTATTTATATTAAGTTCACTATTAATTCTTCTATTTTTATCATATTATTTTCCTCTTAATTAAATAAACAAAATTAAATACTTTGTTTTATTTAATTATTATCGTTATTATACTTTATCCATTAAATTCTATCTTAAATTTAAAATACAACTTCAATAGTTGGTATTATTTAATTATCTCATCACATTTCTTCTTAATTAAATAAAGATATCCTAAAATATTTAATTTAATTATCATATTCCTTCTATTTTAATTTAATAAGCAACTTCTGCGTTTTAAACATTAAACTTATTTATCTTTGCTAAATTTGGAGTAAAATCATAAAATATGCAAATGGGGCATAAAATCAAATATTCCTCTATTCACTCACCAATAAAAATTAAATTTTTCAATCTAATTAATTTAACTAGCATTCATGGGAAAAGCCTTAGGGACAAACCTGTAGGCAATCCTCTCAATCTTTTTCCTCAAATATTTCCTCTCATCTTGCCTAGTGTTTTCATGGGGAGGAACAATCACCATGATTAGCTCCATCTTCTCATCTCTTATCATTCAAATCTCCAGATTGAATCTCAGCCTCTGTTATGTTACCCCTGTGCAAAATTGTTGCTGGAAATCTATATATACATCCTTTTGAAGCATGAAAATGACCCTGAGAATTATCATCTTTTATACAAACTTACTCTGCAGGATTTAGCACTCAAGCATCTTAAGCATTAGCATTGTCATTAGCATCAATTACCATTTAGCATATTAGCATAGCATCATAGCATAAGTAGATTTAGAATCAAACAACATCGTGTAGTTTTACTTGCAAAAGCTTCCATTTAGCGGGTTTTCCGTCCCGGATAGTTCACAGTAGCTTCATATCATTTAGAAATCATTAGAAATCACCATATCACAACATCTAGCATCCATTCCATTCTCTAGATAAGCATTTTAAACAGTTACGGTGCTTACAAATCTGAGAGCTTTTGTAACTTGATAAATCTTTGGAGATAGGAGACAATGAGACGTCTTTAGGCTTTTCAATGTTTTAAATTAGTTTAATTCATGTTAATATTGATCTAATGTCTTATTAAGAAGTGTTTTAGTTATTCTTTTACTTTTACTTTTTCACACTTACATTCTAGCACCCACCGTGGGGCCGTACCCCATATTTTTAACAAGTTTTATGGAAATTTTTCGTATAGAAATATGGCATAAATTGTTTTAACACGATTGGAGGATTTTATAGCACTTGTGGGACAAACTATAGCACATCTGAATTCTGTTCTAGCGCTTTCAAAGAAAAGTATAGCGCTTTGAAGGACTGTTTTAGCACTTTGATCTTACCTCCCAGCACAGGCCGACAGTTCACATCCAACATCTCTTTTAGCACGTTTATAAAATCCTATAGCACTTCAGGTTATTTTTATAGTGCTTTGGGTTATTTCTATAGCACTTTTGGATATTTCTATAGTGCTTTTGATGCTTGTCATAACACTTTGGTGTGTTCATTTTACTACGGATCCGGCCTTGTCTACTGACTAGTAAATTTCATTTCTTCAATTGGATTAAAAAGAATCAATCTAGGATAGACACTTATTTAGTTGGTTTTAAAATGAATCACTCCTAGGATAGTCACATTTCATTTTGGGTTAAAATTTATCAATCGGGTAGTGACTAGATTTTTTTTCAAATTGGGATTTAAAAATAAACACCATGTCTTTTTGTGAAGCAACATCTTCACTGTGAAGCAACATCTCATAGATTAGAAAATTTTCATTTGGGCTCTAAAAATTGAATAAGTGATTTATGTGTTTGTATGGTTGATAGGCATATACTCTCCCCTTGACTGGGTGATCCAAAAATCCAGACTCATCCTTTTTTATGAATTCTTCAAGTTTTATTACATCCTTTAGAAGACTTGACATAGTGGGAAAAAGTACTCACCCTACGGAAATGACCCAAGTGGGTTCAAACCAAAGCCAGGTTTTTCCACCCCACTATAAAATTTAAAGCAAATCTAGGGAAACCCACTTTTTTCGGAAGTGTGCAAGATAACCATTCATAAGCCCTTGGTTCTAAAGTTTGGGAGGTCTCCTAAGGGATTTTATTATTTCCACTCCGAATGGAAACTTTTTCTAAGAACCTAGTGTAGTATCCAGCCAAGTCAGTAACCAGACATTGTAATACTTGCAATGCAAGGGAAGGGAAGAATTTTCCCCCAAGACACTCACCATATAATTGCGAAGGACTGTTTGCTTAGGGGATTGAGAAATCTAACCTTGAGTACATGCTTAGAAAAGACAAAAACATGGGCGCCCTCTAGGGGGTGACACAGCTGTGTGAGTCAACACAATTTTGAGATGTGGATTGTTGAGTATAATGATGACCTTTTGACTATTAAGAGCGAGTCTATCTAAAGTGATTTATTGTTATAAAACCAGTGAAAATAGGACCATGTGTGGTTCTTTTGAACATACACTATCTGTTTAGATTACAACTCTTAAAAAAAATTGTCTTCATTTGAGTGTTGTGTATTCCAAAATCATTAAAATTTAGATAAAAAGATCATCCTGAAAAATACAAACAAATCAAACAAAATCAAAACTGAGAACATATGATTAGAGATTGGAAAACCACTAAGTTTTTCAGAAAATCTCTTGCCAAGAGAATTAGAAAACCCAAGACACCACTTAGTTACATACATCTTTTGCAAAGATGACATTTCTTGTATCAGAATAGGAAGAATTTGCTTCATCATAGAACTTTCCTTCATAGGTTTCATGATTTCGATAGGGGTTACACTGATGATTATGCTATAAAACCTTTGAATTCACAAGCCTATATTTAGGGAAGCACTCTTTCATAGGAATCTAACCATAGTCAACATATTCGTCAATCCTCCATTCCACAACCCGCCATAGAATACTCCACCAGACCTGATCATTTTTTACGATAGATAAATCTTTGGAAACCTTAGGTTGACATCCAAAATCAAGGAGTTACCACCTTATGAACATTTGGTGACCTACAGCTCCCATTCAACAACCAGGCCTTATACCACCTATCATACAACCTAGCCTTATACATCTTGAAAATGGTCAAACCAACATTATTAGTAGCTTGAGGGCATTTATTTTTGATGAAAACAAAACACCCCATTAGTTTCTTACAACATCCATCAATATGAACGAAGAAGACGAAAGGACAAACATAGTAGTAAGGAGACCCATGTTACTACCTCTTTCCTGGGAATAGGTAATGAATAACATTACAATAAGGTATTGAAACTATCATATAGCATACCTTATGACCATTTGGCGACCTATAGTTCCCATTCAACAACCAGGGCTAACCACACCAATATTTCAGCCTGATAACATACACATTGAAGGAACTCAAACTGACATCATCATTAGCTTGGGAATATTTATATTTGAAAAGAATGAAACACCCCATCAATTCCTCACAACATCTATAGTTTTGGACGAAGAAGAAGAGAAAGTAGACATAGTAGTTGAAAGACCCATATTGCCACCCCCTACTTGGCATTAAACATAAACTATAACACTTCTGATACAAACTATAGTGCATTTGAACTCTATTTTAGCACTTCCAAAGAAAAATATAGTGCTTCAACCCTCTGTTTTAACACTTTTGAACAATCTTACAACACTTCTACCAGAATAAACCAAACTGTCAAAATTTCAGTGTTAGCATCAGTCTAGCACTTCTGAGCTATATTTTAGCGCTTCTCACGTATGTTTTAGCACTTCTGATTAATGTTATAGCACTCTGTCATTATCAAACATACCGGTGTCAATTACCAGCTGGTCTTTTAACACTTCTATGCTCTATCAAGTTGCGCTTCTACACTACTTTACAACACTTTTATAAGAAATTCTAGCGCTTCTGCATTCTGTTTTAACGCTTCTTCCCTCTGTATTAGCACTTCCACAAAACAAAAAAATAGAGTCTTTTGAAACAACTGTTAGAAATTTGGACATCAGAAACATAGGATTTTTACCAATCAAAAATATTTTACAGATCAGACAGTGTCCTAAAAACCTGAAACAAAGTAGGTTCTTACAAGTTAAAATTGTTTCAAACAAAACACCAAATCTGGAAAAATAAAAAGTGTCCAATTATAAAAAAAAAACCTAGATTATTGAGTCAAAGTTTCCTCATAAGGATTTTGACATCCTACCATCACAAAACAAAACTTAGTAATCAAGAATTTTAACTTAGCCTTTTCAATAGAATACATCATTCTATTGGGCTTCTTTAAAATCAAATTGACACTAACACCACAAAGAAGATCTAAGTTTAGTGAAAAACAACCAAAAATTGTATGCCAATCTTAACAAGGTTACAAAGACAAAAACTCAGAGAGAAAGAAACTGAAAATCTAAACATGACTGAAGAAAACTCTTTTTTTCGATACCAACAAAATGATAACAATGAACTAACAAAAGAGGATATACAACACGCCCAACAAGACCCAAATTTTCATAAATTTATGGAAAAGGTTTTAGAACAAGACATGGAGAAATACTTATACTTGATGTTATGGTTAATTTGCCGAAACTTAAGAAATATTTATACATATACCGTCGGTTGGAGAAACCTAGAACCAATGGCTGAGACAAACCACACCCAAGGTACATATCAGAGTGGATTTGGCACAGTAGTTCAAATGCATGAGCCTACAACAACATATTCAAAACATACCATGGGAACCACAAAAAAATATTTATTCGAAATTTGTCCTTACCCTTTTTCGTCATGTGTGAATGAGTACCTTTCAAGGCATTGTAGGTTTCTAAATACCCAACCAATACAATGGAAAATCAGACCCAATTGACCATGTACGAGAATTTAGAACAATGAGCCTCGAGTTTGCACAAGAAGATACATACCTCATGAGGTTATTTCCTAGGAGTTTGGGGGCCCATTATATGGAGTGGTTCTCAAAATTACAACCAGGGATTAGATCCTTCGAAGAATTGGTCAACAAATTCATTTCTCAATTCCCCTTCAACATAACACATGGCGTAACCATAAAGGATCTATATAACCTGAAATAGAAAAATGGTGAGACATTCTTATCATTCTTACAATAATGGAGAAAGTTGTTCACTAGATATCCTCAATCTATACCTGAAGAGGAGAAGATTGAATTATGTATAGACAACTTAAATGATCAGATGAGTTATAGACTTGAATTGCAATGTCCCCCAACATTTGAAAAAGTAATTGAGAATGGGCTCAAAATCAAAGAATCCCTAGTCAAACGAGGAGTGATTAAGCACTATAGTGAGACATCCAACAACGCAAATCACTACAAAAACAACGACAAGCCAAAATTTTGGTAGGAAAACAAAAATACTGGAATCAATGAACCTACAACTAACAATATAAAACTAGTATTCAATTTGACAACATCAACTACAAAAGCAAATCAAAATGACAACCAAAACAACAATCAGAGCACTATTCAAAAAAATAACGCCAACAATGGAGAATCACGACCATCATACCAAAGACAATCCAATCGATGAAAATTCACCCCATTAGGACAAATATTGGAATCTATAATGAGATAACTCATTGCAAAAAGACTTATTACTTTACCAGAAGCTTGAAATTGGGAGCCAAAGGTAAAACCATCATGGTGGAATGATTCAAATTATTGTAATTTCCATAAGAATAAAGGACATAAAACAAACAACTGTATGAAACTTTTAAACACCTAATACAAGACTTGATCGAAGCCAAGATGGTGTTTTTCAAAGGGCATCAGACAAACAATGATCACACTGCATTTACCAATCCATTACCCAACTATGAAAAAGGAGAGTCTTCTTCTAGTGGTAAGGGAAAAAGTATAAACTATGTCTACATATGACACCACCATTCTTTGCCTTTCTGAGGTAGAGAAAAATGACATTGATAATCAAAAAGATGACACAAACATCAATGACATTGAATCACTAAACATAATGCCAAGCGCAAACACATTTGATAATCAAATCAATGTCCTAAAGATCAAGGAAATGCAAGACCATCCACAAGTCAATATAACGACAAGGGGGCAGTCCAGAGTAATACTGAAAGGAATTTCCTCCAAAACCAATGCTCCCTCATCACATCAATACAATATCATAGACCAATTACAAAAGATACCTACGCAAATATCCATTCTAGAACTTCTCAAAATTTCACCATCACACAAAGAAGTTTTAGAATAGGCTCTAGTAGCTACAATGGTCCCTAATAATTTGGATGTTTGTCAATTCCAAGCCATGGTGAGACATCTCACCACACCTCATTGTCGGTAGTTATCTAAAGGAGATGATGTATCTTTAAATCACCCACACAGTGCAACCTTTCATATAGAAGTTATGATCCATAAACACCATGTTAAACATGTTCTAATAGATGGAGGAGTTGGTTTAAATATTTCTACCTTGAAACTAATTCATCCCCAAGGCTATTTTGACAACGCCATTGATGCCAGGAGAGAAATAACAATAAAGGAATATGATGAAGAGGAAAGGTCTTCCAAAGGGATTATCATAATCCCAATTTAGGTAGGGTTGATTGTCAAAAACATTGTTTTTCAAGTGTTAGAAAAATATCTAACATACAACATACTATTGAGTCATCCATGGATCCATGACATGCAAGTGGTACCTTCAACATACCATCAATGTCTGAAATTTCTAGTAAACAGATAGGAGGTCACCATATTAGCTAAAAACAACAATCCATAGAATTGCAACATGTTAAAAGCAACTCAAGACACTCGGGTACCTCATAACAGAGAAGTCAATACTTCCACTTCATCCACTGTTGACAACCAACCCAATTTCATATCTAAATGGGTTGAGAAGAAGAATCTAGAGAAAGAAAAAATTGTTGTGGACACATCAATCACCAAAGGTCCTATAAATGAATTATCACAACAACTTTCAGAAAAGGTTCTGATAAAGGAAAAAGGTTTAGGAGAATATTCTCTTGAGCAATCTTTGTGCCTGTCACAGTTGCTACCGTCACCAAAAACATATGGACAACCCATATTAAAAACTCCAAGTTCATCACAACCCATCACAGCTCTAAATGAAAGGTTTATAAAAGAAGGAACACTCAAAGATGAGTCAAAAGACAAAGCCATTCTTAGTTGGCTATACAAAGACAAAGAAGCGTCAACATCAACAAATGTCAACATCAAAACAGATTAGTATGGAAAAGGGAAGGCCATTTTAGAGAAAATGGGTTACAAAGGTCAAGGACCAATTGGCAAGAGAAATGATGGTATTATTGAACCCATTCAACCTCTAACATTATATCCTAAAGACAAAATAGGATTAGGCTACATAATTGAACAAAAAGAGGAAAAAACCCAAAAAGTAGTGGAAAGGATACTACAAAGGAGAGATGGCTCCAGCACAGGCTCCAAAGAATATGAATGGGATCATCTATCTACTACATCTTATACTGACAAAGAGGTTGATGTTATCCAAGTATATACACCCTTATGAGAGGAGGGACAAGGTTCAGGAAATAGAACATTTGTTATGGGATCAACAAATATTGATGACTCAAGCGAGGACGATCAGACATCGAGTTAGTCAGAAAACTTGGAGGTGAGTACTCTCATAGACCTCGAACTTCCTACCAATAACTTTGATCACCTAGCTATCATGACGCTTACAATAGTTGACCTTGTTCAAGCTGATGACTTGTTACCTTTAATACACCTCGAACTTATTGATTGGGAACCCACCGAACCTATTCTCATACTAGTCTTTTCAAATGATGATGCCATCATAAATTATATTTGTAGTGACAAAACTGATACAAGTACTATCCATAAAAAACATATCAATGCTTTACAACAAGAGGGTTCCAAATTTTTCAATTGCAAAAATAATAATAGGAAAAATAAATCTAATGATGAAAACCTCTCTAAGGTAGTAGTAGACTTTGAAAAGAGAATTTAAATAAATAACATATCCAACAATGAAAACCTTTCTAAGGTGTTGAAGGATGGAAGATTTGACACTCTCCTAAACCATTACCATGACAGATCATTAGTACTGGTAGAGCTGACACAATCTATAAATCTAGGAACAACTGAACAAGAGAAGATCTTACCTCTAGCAACATCCATGATAGAACAGGAGAAGCCGACATTCACTAGATTCTTTGAGCAACAACACATAAATTTTGCATGGTCTTATTCTAACATGCTAGAATTGGATCCACAACTCCTAATGCATCATCTATCACTACCGAAGGGAATCAAACTAATCAAACAAAAATTGAGAAAGATGCATCCCCACATCACCCTTATAGTTAAAGTTGAACTGAAGAAATTATTGGATGCAGGTTTAATCAGGTCCATAGATTATGCATAATGTATCTCAAACATTGTGTCAGTATCCAAACCTGATAATAGCATCAGAATATACACATATTTTAGGGATTTAAACAAGGCATTCCCAAAGGATGATTTTCGTTTTCCCAACATTGAAATAATTGTTGATCTAACAGTAGGTCATGCCATGTTATATATAATGGATGGCTTCTCACGATACAATCAAATAAAAATAGCACCTGAAGATCAAGAAAAGATGACATTCACTTGCCCTTGGGGTACATTCTCCTAGAATGTCGTGCCCTTCAGATTGAAAAATGTAGGTGCAACATATCAGTGAGAAATGACCACAATTTTCTACAACATGATGCATACTTTCACGGAAGATTATGTTGATGACATCTTAGAAAAATCACACACCAGGGAAGGACATTTGGAAATACTTGATAAAATCTTCACTAGACTAGAAAAACTCAATTTAAGGTTGAATCTGAAGAAATGTGTCTTCGGGGTGACATCATCAAAACTTCTTGGTTACATAGTGTCAAAAAAAGGTATTGAAGTGGATCCAACTAAGGTTAAAGCAATAATGGAGATGTCACCGCCTAAAAATATCAGTCAATCATGGTCACTACAAGGCAGGTTACAATCCATTAGGACATTTATCTCACAACTAGCAGATAAGAGTTGCCCATTTAATCATTTACTTCATAAAAATGTTTCATTCAAATGGGATCATAACTATGAAACAACTTTTAGTTAGATAAAACAATATTTGGTGTCACCTCCAATACTCATGCCACCCATAACATAAAGACCACTATTGTTGTATATCACAACTACTAACATATATGTAGGAGCTCTATTAGCACTAGAGGATTCTAAAGGAAAAGAACAAGCAATTTACTACATCAACATGACTCTCAATGGATATGAAATAAACTATACATTCATAGAAAAGGCATGTTTGGTAGTAGTATTTACAACCCAATAGATGCGACACTACATGTTGACTCATACAGTCAGGCTCATAGCAAAAATAAACCCATTGAAATACCTACTCAGTAAAGCTGCTCTGATAGGGAGACTTGCAAAATGGGTCATGACCTTAAGTTAGTTTGACATCCAATATGTCGACAAGAGAGCCATCAAAGGACAGGTAACAGCAGATCAACTAGTTGAAGCTCCATTACAGGATCACCATCCAATGAACATTGAATTTCCAGATGTCGACATCATGAATATTACAACACAATAATGGAGGCTTTATTTTGATGGATCATATACACAAAGAGGAGCTGGTGCAGGAATTCTATTTGTCACACCTTGAGGATACATCATTCCAAGATCCTATGGGGTAATGTTTCAATGTGCAAACAATATAGCTGAGTACAAAGCATTGATTATCAACATCAAAGTAGCTATCGAATGGAAAATCACAGAAATGCAAGTGTATGGGGACTCACAACTTGTCATTTATCAAGTAAATGATGAGTATCAAACAAAGGATGAGAAGCTCATGCCTTATAAGCAAATGATAGATGATCTTAAAAATTACTTCATGGATATCAAGTTCGAGCAAATACCAAGGGTAGAAAACAAAGTTGCAGATGCCATGGCAACAATTTTCTCCCTTTTGCAATTATCAAAATAGAAAGGTCGATATGATTTTATGGTTGAACAAGTATCTAATCCTGCATATGATAATCTTGTTTCACAGACCATATGCCACATAACCAACACTCAAACCTCACAATATGGAGAGATCTATACTTACCTCAAAGATAACATTCTTCCTCTTGATCTCTCTAGAAACCAAAAGCGTAACTTTATCCATCAATCAGTGCGACATACATTAATCGTTGACATCCTTTACCGTCGAGGTCTAGATGGTACTCTTCTCCAATATCTAGAGCATCACGAATTTGAAACATCCTTACGAGAGGTCCATGAATGTATTTTTGGGACTCATTCAAGTGGGATAACCCTAGTTAAGAAACTCCTTCGTTTAGGGTATTACTGGCTGAACATGGAGAGGGAAACATATCAATATGTTAAAAAGTGTCAAAAATATCAGATTCATGGTAATCTAATTCATACGCTGGCACAAGAGTTACAACCTTTCACATCCACATGGCCCTTTTTTCAATGGGTACTAGACCTGGTAGAGAAAATATATCCTTCTTCATTTAATGGGCACAAGTTCATCATCATAGCAACAAAGTATTTCACAAAATGGATAGCAGTTCCTTTGACAACTGTCACTAGAAAATAGATTTCATCTTTCATACTCAACTACCTCATCTGTCGGTACGGGGTACCTCAATCCATTATCACAAAAAATGGTAGACCTTTTAAAAATTAGGACGTCCAAGAATTATGTGAACAATGGGGTACCTCAATCAATTATCCACAAGGAAATGGCTAAGCAGAAGCCTCAAATAAGACAATCCTAAAAATACTAAAGAAGACAGTAAATGATGTTGGACGTGATTGGCATGTTCAATTAAATCCTACACTATGGGCCTACAAAACTAGCATCAGAACACCAACAAGAGCTACACCATATGCCTTGGTGTATGGATCAGAGGCCATTCTACCAATTGAAGTAGAAATACCATCACTCTGTGTCTCACTAAAAGGTATCATTATAGATGAAGATTATAGAATTTCAAGGCTACAAGAACTAGAATTAATGGATGAATGCCATCAACAAGTAGTCAATCATTTGAAGGCCTACCAACAACGAATGTCAAGGAGTTACAATCATAGGGTAAAACCTAGAGTCTTTCAAATTGGAGACTTGGTCCTAAAGGAAAACCCTAGGAATCAGCAAGATGGAGAAAAAAAAGGGAAGTTTGAACCTAACTGGTTAGGTCCCTTTGTAATCATATCAGTGTATGGATCAGGATCATATCAGTGTATGGATCAAGATCATATCAATTGTCTACACCAGAAGGGGATCTGTTTGATGAACCTATCAATAGTATCCATCTCAGAAAGTTATATACCTGAATCACTTAGTGCATGAATTAGTTTATGAAAATAGTTACCTTGATGAAAAATTGGCAAACAGGCATTTTGGTGACAAAAAAATACAAAAAAATCAAAAAGACAGAAAAAACAAAAATAAAAAAATACAAAAAAACAAAAAAATTAAAAAAATGAAAAGGTGCAATAAAAACATATAGTGAAAACTTGGAAATAGGCACTATTTGTGATTCAAATCAGCTCTCCCATCTATTTGGACACATGTTATGGTTGTTACTTCCACCATCATTTTACATCCATTATCATATCATATCACATGGTCATGTCTCACCCTAGCTTGGGGGAAACATCTGAAAATCATTGGGGACAACATAAAACATGGAACTTAATCAAATGGGCAAACAACAGTTAGACAAAAACAATGATCAAAACACTACCCAACATAGAACATCAATAACAATTGGAAGCAAATCAAACATACAATTCACATCAGAAAATCCAAAAACATGTCAAAAAGTCAGTATTAGGGAAAGAAGTCAAAAATATGAGTCTGTGTCAGTCGAACTATGTGGTCTCTGTGTGTATAACTTAGGCAAGGCTAATCTTTGATCAGCCCTCGAGGCCCCTAGGATAGGTCTTTAGGTTAGGTTTGATCCAAAATCTTGAAAACACAAAAACATCACAAAATCAGGATGGATGATCTAATCTGAATAATGATTGAAATACTTTAAGAAAAATTTGGATAAGTTGTACTTTGATCATTGTTATCATTACTTTGGAGCAACTCAATGATGTATTAAACTAGAGAAGCCAGGAAGAAGAAATGGTATTTTCTTTGTCTGTTGTCTGTGAATTAATCATGTAAATACTGTGTGAATCGTCACGAGAAATTCTCTACAAAGTATCATGGATGACATTCCAATTCACATAGGAAAGTGGTTAATTCTTGTTTGTTTACACAAGAAATGCTCAGGTCATCTTAGTTTAATTATACCTTGATGCTTGTGTTTGTTTGCAATATCAAAAATCATAAAAGTAGTACTCAGGTCATTATCGGTTTACATTATAACTTTGATGCTTGTACTCACTTTCAACATTTTAAAAGCTCAATGATAATACAAAGCACAAAAGTACTGTTAAAATGCCTATGTTTACATGTAGATTTTCATGGTAAAAGTAGATTGCATCCATAATAGTTTTACATCTGCACAGTATTTGTTATAAAATTGGTAAATCATTCATTAAACAATTATCTTTTATCATAATAGACTAAATATAATTGACATTAACAAAAAACCATCCCCATGATCATATAGTTGCATCATCATATTCATCATTCATACATTTTAATCAAATCATTTTACATTCTCATCATATCATAACAAAAATATCAACAAACATATATCTATATCATTCCAATTTCACAAACATACATCATTATCATAACTCATCAAATCCATCCATTTATTATATCACATATCCATATATAATCCATCCATTTGATCATAAAGTCCATCAAATTTATTGCATCATATATCATTCAAAATTTTCATCCATTTTATTACATCATATATTTGCATCACATATAATATATCATTTAAAGACAACATATCCATATATCATGAATCCACATACATCATATATCCATATAGCATGCATCCATACATTACCATTATGTGCAACATAGATAGAACAACATCATATCAAATCATACCATCATAACAATAAAACCATCACATAGCATATAAAACATCAAAGAAAATGCATCCATCTGAGAACCATATAGAACACATAATAGACCGAAGAATCTGTTGCATCTCATTTATAACAAAATCACAATGTCAAGTATACAATGATGTCTAAAATGAAGAGAGATATAACATAACAAATGGTTGTATTTCAAAATAATCAAAGTGAACATCACATCTCAAATGTAACACAAACAACAAATCAAGTGTTGCTGGCCCCAGATGGTGTAGGCATAGCAAGGTTAGGACCCCTACCACTAGAGGAACCGGGATCCCTGGGATCTCTAGGTAGAGGCTATCTAACACCTGCACTGACAGTCTTGGATCATGACTTGGCAGAACAAGAACTCACATAGCTAACTCTCTGCTCAAAAGGAACTGTGTCATAATATCTGGCTCTATAAAACTTAATCTCCTCACCAATACGAGCAACCTCTCACATGTAATCTTCCAGGGAGGTACCATTTGCTAGTATCTGTAGTCTATTGGAAATAGCCTGAGCACCCTCTGTTGCAAACTTGGCCGCATCCGTCTCAGCTATCAACAAAGTAATATGAGCCTGGGCTACCTCGACTATCTGTCTAGTTGCATCCCTTTGAGTTGTCAATGCTACAATTTGTGATTGAGCTGTGACTAACTGGGCCTGCACTGATGATAGAGTCTCTGCATGCAACTTAGCTTTTGCCTACATCTGAGCCTAGGTCTTCTCTAGTAAACCATGTGCCTGAATAAGCTGCTCCTGAGCAGTCTCTAACTGAACCTGAAGATCCGCTATCTGCAACTGCTCTGAAACACCTCCCACAGCCTGCCTCTTGCAAGGCATAGTCTCATCAGGCAAATCTAAAGCAGGGCCCGACCCACCTGCAACCTCTCCATTATCAAATCTATCATCCTCGCTACTCTCATCTCTGCTGCTCTCAACACCAACATCCTCTTCACCACCTACATCCTCCTCTACCCTAACATCCTCCTTAGGCTCAACATCTGCCTCACCAACCACACCAACATTGTCTACCTCAAGCCCTTCAACATCCTCTCTCCTCCATCTCTGACCATGCACAATGGGAACGTCCTACTCTACAAGTAATGGGGCAGGCTCATATGAATGGTAAGGCATGGAAACAGATGCAAAGTGAAAAACTCGGCATAATCTGCCATAACTTGAGGCTTGATAATATCTGGCCAAATGTCCCACTCAAATAGTTGTAAAGCCTGATACTGCTGAACTACATTAGCATATGACAAACAAGGCCCCCAATTTGTGGTATCTGACTGATGACGAGCATAATGAGCAACACCCTAGGGCATACCTTGTACCATCCCATACTGTTTGTAAACCCATCTGATCAATAATCTCTCTAATACCTAACAAGTATAGCCAGGATCATCGATTGACAAAGAAATGGTAGTTGAATATCATCATCATCCCAATTATCACAATCTAGGTAGAAACGCCATGTCACATACTCTATCTCATCAATAACTCTCCTCCAATACTCTAACTTACCTAGTCTAGACTGAGTAACCCGACCAGCATATCTGAACACATACGGTCTCATGGGTGGCCTCTATCTAATTGGAACTAGATGTGTGATAGCTATGTGCTCCCATGCTCATACCTAAAGCAAAGTAACGTCGGACAATAAACTCTGACCACTGAGATACACAGTTGAATGTAAATCATGATATAAATGGGCAAGCATACACATGCCCCAAGAAAATCTGGTGTGATGAACAACCATACTCTCCAAAACTTAGCCCCAACCAACTGAGAATCCCTTAGACCTATGATCAGGTCTAAGGAATCCTTTGATGAAACCAGCAAGTACTATAGAAAAAGTGGCCTATGCATCAACCATCTCACACCATGGCATCCACTCTCTGACAATAAGATCATCCTGAAACACTCTACAAAGGGCATCAGTCCCACCCTGCTCTGTCGAATCATATATGACAACATCTCCAACAATCATAAGCTACAAAATGCACCAAAATATCCTATGGGTGTTGTCATCTCACCAATAGGAAGGTGAAAGGTGTTGTGCTCGCTATGCCACCTCTGGCTAGCGTTGTCAACAAACCCAATTAATCCTAATTTGGGGCATATATAGAAGAGGAGACAATCCACAACATGTGATAATAGTTGTCTCAGGCTGTGCCAACCATGGTATAAGATCAAATTTCCAAGGGAAATGCTCTCAAACCTGGAGGTTCCCCAATCGCTCCTATTATCATAACAAGATCAAAGTCAATAAATTCATGTCAATCATCAAATAACATCAAAATACCATATCAAATCAAATCAGCTCTTGGTGAGAATGTTGATCAAATCTCATGAGCAAACATCATTGAACCTCACCTATCATGAGGTCAATCATCAATGCATCAAATCAACCTCGCCTATCATGAAGTTAATCATCAATGCATCAAATCAACCTCGCTTATCATGAGGTATGGGGTATAATGCAGGATCATGGTATGCCAAAAAGTGGCAATGAGGAAAAAAACACGTCTTTCATCGACCCAAAAATGCGAAAATATCGTGTTGACTTTTTTTAGGCTTGGGTGTCAGTACACACCATTAAAGCAAACACTAATCCTAGTTTTCCATAACGGATATCCGATTTGAAACGGATATCCCGGATGATCTGAAAACGGATATCCGATTTGAAACGGATATCCGATTTGTAGACTGTAACTTTAAAACAATGAAAATAGTTGTATATATGTGATTTTTACAAATCGGATATCCGTTTCAAATCGGATATCTGATTTGTAAAAAGCATATTTTGTTGTTGTTTTAAAGTAATGGTCTAGAAATTGGATATCCACTTCAAATCGGATATCCGTTTCAAATCGGATATCCGTTTCAAATCGGATATCCGATTTGTGTACACATAGACCTAAGGATTAATGGTATATGGTAGAAGGTTTAGGGGTTAAACTTTAAGGTTTAGGGTATATGGTAGAGGGTTTAAGGGTCAAGGGTTATAAGGGTATAGGGGAGAGAGATAGATGGACTTAGTGTGCGAGAGAGTGGGATAAGGTCGGAGAGGGTGGGAGAGTGGGATAGAGTGGGAGAGAGGGAGGAAGAGGGTGGGAGAAAGTGGGAGGAGGGTGGTGAGAGAGTGGGGAGAGGAGAGGGAGGAAGAGTGAAAGAGAGTGGAAGGGAGTGGGAGAGAGGGAGGGAGAGAGCGGGAGAGAGAGGGAGAGAGTGGGATAGAGGATGGGAGAGAGTGGGATAGGGAGCAAGAGAGTTGGAGATACTGGGAGAGAGGGAGGGAGTGGGAGAGAATGGGAGAGTGAAAGAGAGTTGGAGAGAGTGGGAGAGGGTGGGAGAGGTTAGGATAGAGTGGGGGAGAGTTGGAGAGAGTTGGAGAGAGGGAGGGAGAGAGTGGGAGAGTAGGTGGCAGGATGGAGTGAGTGAGTGGGAGAGATGGGTGAGTGAGTGAGAGAGATACCTAAGAGAGGGAGAGGGGGTAGGATGAAAAGACTTGAGAGAGAGAGAGGGAGGGAGTGGGAGAGAGATAGAGGGTAGATGGTTTAAGGGTTTAGGGTTAAGGGTAGAGGGGAGAGGGATAAAAGGAGTGAGTAAGTGAGAGAAAGACCTAAGAGAGGGAGAAGGGGTAGGAGGGAGAGACTTGAGATAGATTGAGTGAGTGAGTGAGAGAGACCCGAGAGAGAGAGTAGTTCTAGGATGGAGATACTCTAGAGAGAGAGACAAAGGAAG
>VDFB02215254.1:0-23708 GCA_007258455.2 Sequoia sempervirens | reverse complement strand
ATCATGGTAGTGAGGGGTTGAGATGTGATGGGTGTGAGAGTGGTGGTTGGAATGATTGAAGTGATAGTGATGGTTGGAATGACTGAGGTGATAGGTCCTTGGGAGACCATTTTTTGATTTGTCGAGATCAATGTTGTTGTTTGATTAGATACCATCTATTGTTGCGATATCAATGGTATATTTGGACGATTTGATCCAATGATTTGATTGGTGCTTGATGGATTTCCTTGGATCGATTAATTTTGGACAATGTTCTAATTTGGGATGATGTTTACATTTGGCATGATAGGTTGAATTTGAACATTGTTGATGTTGGAAATCACATTGCCTTGATTTAAGTAACTTTGATTTTGCATGTGTTACCTTGACTTGGATTAATACACGAAGTTCTTAAGATCTTGTTTGGACTTTGAACAATATTCGTATGATTTGCAAACATATCCATCCCAAAGTTTACAAAGTTTGGATTCAAAATGTTCATGTTTTCTAAAGTTGTACTTGGTACATTCACATTTGGCATATTGGGATTTAATGGGATGGCATTGTTCGTTTGAAGGCTAATGCATTAATTGTTTAGTTGAAAGACTTGTAGGTTTGGACTTGGATTTAAATATACCATTGGGAAAAGTGGTCCAAACTTTTGACTGGGCATACTCACATTTTTTGTACCATTGAGGTTTGTAGGAGATAATGATCCCATGTATGGATTGTATAAATTTGATTTTTGATAATCAATCGGCATAGTAAGGCTTTGAAATTTCAATTGATTTAGATTACTCATGATGTATGGAGCAAGTTTTCATTCCATGTTCCTCTTGTGTTGAGGTCTAATTTGGACCATAAAATAGGGATCAATTTTCAAGAATGTGGGATGCTAATTCTTTGGAGTGATCTACACTCTAGGTACAAAAAATAAAGTCTAAGAGTTTAAGGATCAAAAGGATGGTGATGAGATATGAAATATGGATGATTGGTGAATGATTGGGAACTCTTAGGAAACCTTGAAGAGGATTCTAAACTTTAGGACTTGGATTGATAATTTGATTTGATTTGGATTGGTTTGACTTGATTTGGATAGTGAACTCATAAAATCTAAGAGGTTGGAAGTTTTCCTAGAGTAAATTTATCCACAAGATTCTAATTTGACTAAATGTGTAAAGAAGGATTCATCTAGAAACACCTAACCAAAAAAGATGATTTTGATTTTATTTTATTTTGGATTTTTGATAGTGAACTCACAAACCGCAAGATGTTGGATGTTATCAAGGGATAGACTTGTTCATAAAGACCAATAATTTGACTAAATATGTGGATAAGGATTCATCTACACACATATAATCAAATGAAATTATTTTGATTTCATTCAAATGATTTTCCAAAAGTTTAGCATGAGGGATTTTTTCAAGATTTCCAAGAATTGTTTATGAGATGATTTTGATTTTATGTTTAGGGGATTGATGAAAGTTTTTATTTTGATCCTAAGAGACTTAGAGACACTTTGTTTACCAGACCAAGATATTGAAGAGCATGCTTTTCTATAAGATTATTTCAAACCAAAAGACCAATGTTTGCTCGAAAGACAATAAAAAGATAAACAAGCACATGTGTGGGGTTCAATTGTTATCTTTTCTTAACGATTTTTTTTTACCATAAACACACTTTTGATTAAGTTTCAATTTAAATGTCCAATTTCATAACCTCTTTTCATCCCACAAAGTGCTATGTGGAATTTCAAAGAAATCAAGACAAGGGTTGCCTAATGTTGACCTTAGTAAGAGAAAATTAAGATGCAAGCCCAATTACTTAGGAACCTCTAGGGATGTAATCCCTAGGGTAAGCAATAGCTCTTGGGTTTTGTCAAAGGTATTTTCTCTAACTAAGGGGTTTGAAATTTTGAATGATTTGTTGAATGTGTGTTTCCCAATGTTTTCAAACAAGTGTTTTGTAACCAAGAAAAAGTATAACCCTATGGCTATGAAAGACTTTATTTGTTCAGTCCCCACTTGGACAAGTCCAACTACACTTTTTTTTAGTGAATGGTTAGATTCTTGACCCCATTGGCTCCCCTCCATGGTACTCACTTATACGGGGCAACCAAGCATCAACACCCATGAATCTCCCATGGAATACTTTCCATTTCTACTAAAAACCATAAAAGTGTGGGGTAGCTTTAGAATGACCGTTATTGCACCAACAAATAGATAGGGATTTTGGCCTTTCTACATCAAGGGTTTTAATTCAGACTTTCCATTTGTAGGAATTGACCCATCTAGGTGAGAGACTATTTTTTCCCTTCTCGTCAGAGCCAACCTTGTGATACTAGTGTTTGTTCCAGTACCCACTTTTATATCTCAGCTAGAAATACTCTTAGCTTTAGAGTGTTACCGGTTGAGTCATTCCCTTGGGTGAGTAATTTCTCCCTAAGGAATACCCTCTAAGATAAACAAAAGTGAGAAAACATATCTATAACGCGATCGATCTTTGTTGAGAAACAAAGAGAGAATACACGTGATAGGTTTACTCACACTCGTAAGATTTTTTGTTCAATTTTAAACCCAAATTGAAGTGTGGAGGAAATCACTTTATCCCAACCCAAGACTACCAAAATCCTTTTGATTCTCAAGATTGTCATGAGGCGTGAGAAAAGTGCATACTTATTTTCAATGGTTTTAGTTTGAGTAAGCAATTACAAAACAAAGAAACACTTGTTCATTTTAAGTCTACAAAGCAATGATTTTGATTCATTTTAAAGCACCAGAGCGAGATATGAAAGTTCCCTTGTTCAATTGTTAAATCCAAAAACCAACTCTAGTAAGTTTGTTCTAAAGTTCTTTTTAAACCCTTTGTTGTGAAAATTGAATTGTTCTTTTTAGACCCCCAAAAAGATGTGAGTTGATTTCAAATAGAAAATTAATGCATCAAATGGAATCCCTAAGCATTTAAAAATTCCTTGTGAATTTCAAGTTTCAATGCCTAATTTTCTTCAATTCAAAAATGTTTGTTATTCTCCTAGATTTGTTCACCTTGCTACACCATCATCTTCAAGAAATCCTACAAATCAGTTATCAACATATTTAAATCTACAAATCATTAATCAACATATTCAAAAAACAATCAAGAAAAAGGATTTACTCAAGAAAAATAGATGTTATAAAATGACAGTTTGCTAATTCTTCCCTCAAAGATGACAGTAAGATTATTCAATCATCTGCTAGCCTTTGTAATTTTCCATTCTTAGTAATTATTACTTTCCCAAGAGCACTTTCAAATTTACAAAACCAAAGTTAAATATTTAATGAATCTGCATGATATAATAAAAATCAATCCACGAAAGCACTCAAGTTTATTTCTTGCTCTTCAATATTACCAACTAACAAAGGAAAATTTTATGAGGCCTCAATCAATATAGAATTTGGAAAATATTTCAAATTCTGATAGTGCAGCTCACAAGACATAAAGATCTCAAAAATATCTAAAACAAAGCACTACCACCAATCAATGCAAAAATTAGTAGTCTGGTAAATGCATATGACAAATTTGGAAGCTTTCTTCTACACTTACAATCATATAAAACAAAAATTGAAAAATTCTCATCACACTTGTTAAGAACGATCAATTAAAAGCACAAAAGCTAAGCATCCTCAATTATTGTACTTAATAAATGACCCTATGCTTTTTCCCTTCACTAAAATTCCACCATGCATACACATAAAATTTCTCATTGTAAAATTTACACACTGTAATCTTAGCTTTTGTTGGACGCTTTCCATAATTTTTGATATACCCACCAAGACCCACTCTTCCCTCAATAACTGAACTCACACGTAGTGGTTAAAGAAGTCAAAAATTTTGTAAGGAAGTAATTTTTTTTTTCCTAGATATAAACCATTACATGCCCCAAATTTGGTCTACAATGATGAGAGATCAGCCTTGTCTTACTGTCAAAATGTGCTGCTAGTGGTTTTAAACAAAGATCACAGACAAAGACATTCAATATCTATCTAATGAATTTTTTGTCTAGCTAGAGATGCTGATGTGAAATCAAGCATTTAATAAATTATAAATCATTTCAAACATTCATGTAGCTAGATTGATGTACTTACTTTAGTTTCACTAATAGATTGATCCCTATGAATGACCATTGAAATGACCAAATAGATGTAAATGAATAAGGAAAATTTATAGCTATAAGATCGACATGCAATGCATTTATAAGATGGGTGTAGAAGAGGATGTGAATAGAATTTAGAATATCAAGAGGATATTCTAATGAATACCATAAAGCACCCTTATAAGATCAAATGGCCTTACAACAAACAACATGCGGTTGAAGGAGAGGAGCCTAAGTGTCTTAAAGATACCAATCAATCACCCAAGAAATAGCAACCTTGAAGATATAAAATGATATTAAGCAATTTTAAACAGACACGCAGACATTAAACAACCATATTCAGTGTACAAAGATATAGTGAGAATGCGTCCCCAAGGCAGAGATCATCTTAAAGCAAAGATTAAATACATCTTTAGCTAGGTGCTGCCAAAGCACAACTATAGCGAACAAAAAAGAACATATCCCCATCTATTGATTCGAGTTGATGATGAAGACTAAGCAACGTGCTTTCTTTTCCATATTATAAAATACTATCATGCTATTAAAGTCAAAAAAGCATAAAATAACAGAGCCTCTGAAATAATCAAGTGAAAGATACGTACTTAGAAGAAATTTCCAAAATTGAATCCGATCTAAACCTTTAACTCCAAGGAAAAGGTTTAATATGCTTGAAAATCCAATGGAAGAAGCTTAGCTCTCTTGAATAGGAGAAAAATGAACTCAACAAAGCCAAAGAATTCTCAAGGGTAGTTACCAAGAAGTAGAATACTCCCTTATAGATCTTTGTACATCCCTTCGTGGTAGAGGTGTATGTAGTGTAGGAAAGCATAGACAAGTCACATGAACTATTCGACAAAAATCCCTATCCATTTGAAAGAACTAATATGCATATTACTCTATTCTTTTTGTTTGAAAGAACTGATATTTATACCTTGGATTGCGGTTAGCCCAAAATATGGATTGTAGCTTGCTTTTGATGTGGTGATAAGCTCTAGTAAAATGGACACAATGCAAAATAACCCCATTAATCCAGATATGTTAAATGAATAATGAATGAAAATCCATCACTTTTGGAAAAGCAAAAATTGGCATCATTACTTTCAATAAACCACATATATTGCAAATGGACAAAAATAAGATAAATACTACATTCCAAAGAATGCAAATGTAGAAGTGAGCATGCATCATGCACAAAAGAAGACAATATACAGAGAGAGTGAACAATAGAAGCATCATTTCCCTCATTTGCTCAATGTTGAAACTAACAAATATTTAACCATCATTTGCCTCCTTTCCCTCCTTCTAGCACCATTTTGTGGATGTTGAATCTGCAAAATGTTAGTCCTTGACAGTAAATTTCATGGAAATCAAGCAAAACATAACAAATCTAATATCCCTACGAAATATTACATCATGTTAGATATGCTAAATAAGATATTATTAAAATAACAAGAAAATCTAAATAAGCATATAAACAACATGAATCAAATTTTATCTCATATTGTATTGGTGCTTTTGTGGAAAGAATCCCTTTCCAATCCTTGATAAGCTCTAGATATGTTGATGATAGAAGATGATAATCCAAATGAAAAATGCTAACTTGGATGAGTTGTGGAGGATTAATACAATAGAGAAACTCTCTATTTATAGCCAAGAAGGATAAAAGAATGCCAAACATGGAGGATGTGGGACTAAAGATCCACCAATGACAAGATGCCTCTTGTCAACATGTGAGAGGTTGAGTAATGAGCACATTTTGGTCAATGTGCCAAAGAGGAGGATATTTGAAATTTGAATTTGATGACAAGATGAGTTAAATTCTAAGTTTGACCTTTGCAAGAGACATGTAAGAGCTCTTAAATGATTTTTTGGAAGGACAAATCCCTTTTGGAGGGATTTTCAAACTTGGAGGAATATTCCCCAATGATGCCTTGTTGAAGGAAAATGAGGATTTAATAAATTAGTTAAAATCCTTTATTTGTGCAAGTGGGAAAATCTAGAAATGTGACATGCATTAGATTAGATTAATCATGATTTGGTTAATTTAAGTGAAGATTAGGTGATTTGACCATTTTGACTTAGATTTTAGGATTAAAATAAATCAAAATTAGAGGAATATGATTTAGACTTAATTAAACAAAGATTTTGATTTATTTGGCTAAAGGGAATGATGTTAGTGGTTTAATTAAATGAGTTTGATTTATTTAATTAAATGAACTTTAGAAGACTAATTAAATAAAATTTCTTTATTTAATTAAAGAGATAACTTAGGAGATTAATTAAATAAAGTTGATCTATTTAATTAAAGAGACGAATATGATGATAAAGAGATGATTAACGACGCCATGGAATTAGTGAATATGGATTATATGCATGATGTCAATTTTGCATGTCTATAGAATGGCCTACCCAAAGGAGTATTACAAAGGTAAGGTCATTTCATGGCCTAGAAAGTTTTCATAGAAATTTTATTAATAATTTTAGTAGTGTTTGTTCACCTCTAACTAAAGCAATGAGAGGGAACATAAATGATTTTAAATAAACTATAGGAGCAACAAAGAGTTATGATATTTTGAAAAATAAATTCATAGAGAAATCTATTTTGGGACTTCTAGATTTCAATAAGGTCTTTTATATAGATTGTGATGCCAGTGGCACTGCCATAGGAGTTATTTTGAGTCAATAAGGTAGCCTCTTGCCTATTTTAGTGAGAAGTTGAATGATGATAAGAAAATATATTTTGTCTATGATCTAGATTTTTATGCTATAGTTTAGGCTTTGAAGAAATGGAGACACTATTTTTCACCAAAATAATTTGTTTTATTTACTGATCACCAGGCTTTGTAGTATCTCAATTGTCAAGGAAAGTTAAATCAAAGGCACCTAAAATGGGTTTTTTTTGCAGAGTTATACTTTTGTTTTGAAGCATAGGAGTGGAAGGTCAAACAAAGTTGTAGATGCCTTGAGTAGAAGGAAAAATTTGTTGATAGAGATGAATATAGAGGTTGTTGGGTTTAATAAACTCAAGAGTTTGTATCCTGAAGATCCAAACTCTTGAGTGCAAGATCAAACAGAGTTGTAGATTCCTTGAGTAGAAGGAAAAATTTGTTGATAGAGATGAATATAGAGGTTGTTGGGTTAAATAAAATCAAGAGTTTGTATCTTGAAGATTCAAACTTTGCAAAATCTTGGAAGGCTTGTTTGCAACCTATTACATTAGATAGGACAAGATGGTTGAATTTCTTAGTCCAAGATGGGATGTTTTTCAGAGGAAGCTAATTGTGCATTCCAAGGAGTTCTATGAGAGAGAATCTTATCAAGGAGAAGCATAGTGGAGGATTGGCTAAACATTTAAGTCAAGAAATGACCATTACTCTTGTTAGTGAGAATTATTACTGCCCATAGTTACAACAAGATGTGAAGAAGTTTGTGCAAAGTTGTTGAGTATGTCGGATGACGAAAGGAACAAGTCAGAATATTGATTGTATCATCCATTACCTATACTTGAGAGGCCATGGGAAGACATTAGCATGTATTATTTTCTTGGCTTGCCAAGGACACAGAGAGAGCATAATTTTGTATTTTTGGTGGTGTATAGTTTTTTGAAGATGGCACATTTCATTCCATATCATAAGACTAGTGATATTTTTCATATTGTAGAGTTTTTTTTTAGAGAGGTGGTGAGATTACACGGTCTACCAAAAAGTATAGTTTTCGATAGCTTGATACCAAATTTATTGGTTATTTCTAGAGTACATTATGGAAGAAGTTGAACATAGATTTGAAGTTCAGTTCTACACACCATCCAAAGACTAATGGACAAATGGAGGTAATGAATAGGAGTTTGGGTAACCTAATAAGATGTTTAATAGGAGATAAGCCTAAGGTATGAGATTTGATTATACCACAGGTAGAATTTTCTCACAACAATTTTGTCAATAGGACTACTAGTAAATCCCCATGCCTGATTTTATATGCGAGTAGTCAAAGGAATGTTTCTGAGTTGAGGAAGATGGAAAAAGGTGAAAAGAGTAGTGTTGATGCTGAATATTTTGTAGGGAACCTAAAGAACTTGCACGAAGAGGTACGAAATAACATCAATAAGATGAATTCTTAGTAAAAAGTGAAGGCTAATCAAAAGATGAAATTTAAGGAATTTTAGGTTGACAATGATCTCATGGTTCACTTGAGGAAAGAAAGGTTCCCAATCATAATGGATAACAAGTTGAAAATGAAGAAATTTGAATTGTGCAAGATCCTGAAGAAGCATGATTCAAGAAATGCTTATGAGGTAGAGTTGCCTAATGGAATACAAATTTCTCCTATTTTCAACATTTCTAATTTTATAGAATATCATGAAGGTGATATAGAGGATGGGCCAATAAAAGAACAATGGAAAATTAAAGAACTTACCTTAGAGAAGGAAGAAATCTTGGACAATTGTATGAGCATAAGTACAAGAAACGAGCAGTATGAGGAATATCTGGTTAAATGGAAAGGAAGGCCTATTGAAGATTCATCATGGTTTTCTAAGGCTAAGGTTAACTATCTTAGTTTCCCTCTAACTCATAAGAAGTGATAGGGTCACTTTTAAAATTATCCTAGGTGTCTAATGTAGGAGTATCTAGTGGCATAGGTCAATCTTGCATCACCCAAAAAAAATATTTTCCTTATTTTTCTTTGGTTGTTTTGAGTCCCATGATGGCACTTAAGGGGTGTAAGATAGTCAAAAGTTAGAAAAGGTGAAAAATGGTCACTTACTAATTTTAGTAAGTTGATCTAAATGAGCTTGTATAGACCTATACATTTACCCCAAGGAACAAAACTAAAAAATATTTATGATAGTGGAAGAGTTGTCTCAATACCCTATATAGTTTGGGAGATATTAAAGTTTTTATCCTAAGAAATTTCTCCAATACAACTTCAAATTCAAATTTGAAAATATTAGAAGCCCCAAACTAACTTGAAAAGTGGACAAAACGATCTCTGGTAGTTTCTATGTTGTAAATCTCTTTGAGAGCTTTCCAATGATATATTATAATAGAAAATTAGATACCTAGATAAAAATTTATGCCTCGAGAAGTCGGCCCACCAAAAAGTGAGTTTCCATAAAATATATTCCTAGGCAAGAAATCAAATGGCAGGACTTTTGGCACCAAAACAAAAGGGAATGCTACACTTTCTACAACATTCTAGGGTGATTATTGGACGAAATAAAAAGGGTTAAGTGGGGATTGTAGACAGTGGCTCCATTAGTGTATATTGTGGCTCTAAATAATAGATTTTCTTTCAGAGTTGATTTTGTTACATAATGAATCAAGCCCATGAGGTCATAGCCTTGTAATTTATAAATCTGTAAATTGAAATTTAGAAAAATAATTGAAAGTAAGTTGTTTTCTATCTTCTATTTTTTGTGTTGTTATTTGTTATTTTTTTTTGTGTGGGGTTTGGGTGATGTAGCCCTTAGCAAATTCTCACACCGACGGGGAAGGCCTCTCCTTGTTGGACCCTCTAGGACCTCGTGTCTTTGGCTCATAATCTTATGATTAATCTAAAAAATTGTAGTACTATTCATGTGTTTTGAACTGGCAATAAAGTTGTTGACACGCTGGAAAATCTTGGTGCCTTCACACTAAATTTAGCAGTATGGGATAATATCCTTAGTATCCCTAGTCATGTGTGAGATTTAATTTACCATGATGCTAAAGTGCTACCAATTAGAGATTGAGTTGGATACGATGTCAAATCTCATTGATATTTTACACACTTTTCATCTATGAGAAATTAACCTTTTCATGTCATCTTTTTATAAATACTTTAACTAGCAGGTTTGCTTTTTATCTAGTCATTTCTACAGTCTATGTGGCCTTGTTCTAAAGTTTGAGGTTTTTGCAATGGGAGGTGATCTGGTTCAAGAAGAGACAACTTGTTGTGACATTTGGAAACAAGATGAGGAAGTCTAGACCATCCTTGAGCAAGGAAAGTTGGCCTCATTTGTGGAAGGGATGTAGGGGCATGACCCCAAGATGGTGGCATTTGATACCTCCCATGTGAATGGCACTATCACTAATTGTGAGACCTTGTTCATGATGAATGCTGAGTTAATTACAAAGGTGAAAAGGCTGTCCTTGAAGGGAGTGTGTATCCCTCGTAAATCCAAAGGCCGCTATCAGAAGGATATGGAACAATTCTTTAAAGATGGTGAGAAGGTTAATAGAATTCAAAATTACTTTAATCATGCAAACCTACTTGGTGTTTGCCGCAAAGTTGTTGAGGTCCTCATGAGGCATATTATGCTCAAGGGGAGGTTTAATCGCTTTCATGCTCATTTTTTTCCTATGCTTAATCACCTTTGATAAAATGTTAAAATGAATTTCTCCTTTTGGATTTTGTCCTCACTTGAGAAAACTATCAAAAATGTTCAACGTAAGAACTAGAATGTACCCATTCACTAGGATCTTATTTATCATCATTGCAAGTACCATGCCACTATTTTACTCTCCCCAACCACTATTAAAAAGAACATTTTGATTATTCATGACCCCAAAAACCCCCCCACAGGCTCCGACCCCTCCATTACGCTTGATGAAACCCCTTACCATTTGGAACAACTCTTGGGCCCATGGTAAAGCCCCTGCTAATGAGAATTCCACCCCCTACTCCATTAATTTCAATCTCCTATTGGAACCCATGCCTATTACTTCTGGTTTAGATGAATTAGACAACTCAAATGAAGATGTGTCATGGAACCCCACTCCTTCCAACTCTCCTATGAACTCCCCTACACACACAAAGGTCTCTAATGTCCTTACCACCCCCTAATTTTAAACTGTAACCTCCAAAATTCCTCCAACCTCTACATTAATTTAGAATGGACATGTGTGGAACCTATGGTGGGTTTTAACTTTAGCACTTCTAGTGAGCCCCTCTGCAAAAAAATTAATGAAATTTCAAAGATGATTAATTCCTAGAATGATTTTGTGAAGTGGTTGTTGGGAGAATTTGTTATGGAAAAAGAGAGAATCTTGACACTAGAAAGTAATGTTCAACAGTAGAAGGTCTTGTGGATGGGTGAGGTGGAGGAAAAAGTGCATTGGGATCTGATTACCTCTATGGCCAAGTCTTTCAAGAAGTGGGCCAATTAGGAGAAGGAGTTGAAAGAGTTGAGATCCATTATTGGTAGGAAGGATGATAAAATGGATTTGAAAATGGAGATTGAGGCTTTTTAGAAGAATCAAGAGAAAACCAATCAATTCCTTAGGGTAATCACTAATTACAACGAAGAGACCATAAATAAAACTGCCCTCACTATTCAAATGTTTTAGCAGGAATTAAGGAAGAACCAGGGTAAAAGGGTGGTTGTTGATGGAAGGGATGATAGTCACACGTAAAAGAAGAAAGGTAAAATAGCTAAAACTTTGACCCAAGATGCTACAATAGATACTTCAGTCATTTAGAAAGGCCCCTTGTCTTATGAAGAGAAGCTTCAAGTCCTGTCTCATGAATGTAATACTATCAGTGGTCTCAATTTGTTGGGAGATGTATAGGTGTCTAGTGGTCTTGTGCTAGTCTCTGTTATGTGTGTTTTCTTTGTTTCCTTTGTTGGTCAAGATATTTAAGTTTATGTTTATGTTTTAATTTTGCATGGGCGTCTCACTCCTCATGAGCCCCTCATTTTCCTTTATGGTTTTTTTGTAATGGGTACTGGCCCTTCCACTCTTCTTATAATCAAAACATAATTAGAGTTTTTTATTTTATAAATAATACCATAAAAATATTTTTGGATGTATTTATGTGGGAAATAAAATTAGCATTTTTTCTATGATTTTGAGAACTATACTCTATAAGCTTAAATTGATGTGGATAAATTCTCTATTTTGATATTAACAAGAGAATAGAATGTGTGTTACATATAAATTTGATACACTAGCTCTAATACTAATAATTGTTTACATGTCACTCAATTTTTAACTACTCCAACAATATACTTTACTTTGTAGATTTGTAAGTGAGGGGGTAAAAGAAATAATTTGGGTCCATGAAGAGGGGAAGTTCCAGCCAAAAAAAATTCTTGCAAAAAACATTTACACGTTTAAAAAATGTGTATGCATTATGCTTTGGGTACCTGAGCTTAAAAAATGTGTATGCACTGAAAAACACATACACATTATATAACGCATACACATTTTATAATGCATATGAATTTTATAACACGTACAAGTCATTTATTTAAAAAATTAAATATCTTTTAGAAATGTGCACGTGTTTTAAATAATCAAGAAAATAATTTTGAAATAATCAAAATAATTAAGCAAATAAAGAATGTGTATGTGTTTCTGTAAAACATACATGTTTCTAAAAATTTTGAACTCAAAAAATTACAAAAAAAATCCTCATCAATCTTCATGTTGTTAGCTATCTTTCTCCAAAAGGAATTAACAAAATACTTTTATTTGGGTCAAAAAGTGGTGTCCGTACACATGCATGGTATGGTAAAAAAATGAACTTTTTAAAAAGTAGTTTTTATACATCCCTATGAAAATTCAATTTCTATTATTCAGTATTTGAATAAATTGGCATATTTGGAAACTCTTGATTTAGAATTATAAATTCTAAAAATACCACTTTTAAGCATTCATCAGTAGGTATAATTAATTTTTTTATGAATAGGTAGCTATCTATATTAATTTAAATATAAAGATACATTCACAAAAAAAAGGTGGGTGGTAAAAAGGCACACCCCGAGAGTCAAATGGGAAGTGCCCAGAAAAAATAATAGATCACATAGGCGAAGCCCAAAAGTCCAAAATTACAAAGTAAATAAAAGGCTATTAAGTGAACAGCAAGCATAAGAAGGCTCCTCACAAGCCCAAAAGTCCAAAATTACAAAGTAAATAAAAGCCATTAAGGAACAGCAAAGGCTAGGAGTGCCTCAAATTTTTGATCCAAGTGTGACATTCTTAAAAACAATAGAAACACTTCCACTTTTTCAACATTTTGTGGACCCAACTTCTTGCATCAACCCACGGTTATCTATTCAACCAAATTCACTTAGATCATTCACCTTTTAACACTTTTTGTGGTACTCTAGACACCAAATAGTGGATGTCATATTTAAATATATTTTACTCACCATATATGTCTTATCATGAATTTGAAATTATGTTTCTTCTATAAGAGTTCATTAATTTACCACATAGGGCCATCTTACTCAACACATGAACCTAAAATATTACATGTGACTTAGGAGATCTTTTCCTCTAATTCAAGCTAGTTATGTTTCTTTTATAAGATGAACATATAATGAAAATTTTCCTTGATTTAATTTTTTGATACATAGGACCTACATAACATGAAAGAATTTATGCAAATTCTCATTGAATTTTTATAGAGAATTTTGACAAAATGTTTGATCTTTCAATGAGAATGAGTTCCACATGTTTGATGTTTCAATGAAATTATTATTGTGTTCTATTGTAGATGAGTGTATGTAGTACTCCTACATAGATTACTTTTCCTTTCGTAAGATTATTGTATGAAGAAGTGGCATCCATATTTTTTCATTGATGGTGTTTGTATGAAAGACAATTAACTGATATTGACCTTAAGTTAGACTATTGTTAAGCAACCCTCAACTAAAGGATTCTTGGAGGATTGTGTTCAGGACTAAAAAATAAATTTCATGGGATTGGTTGTCTTTTGATATTACTAATGTGTTACAAATTTTGTGATGAGAAATTTACTACCATCCTTCATATCGTAGGTATACTCTCATCCCTTCTACACTTAAGGAATAAATGTTAGAAATTGAACAAAATCCCCCAATAAAATATTTTTGATAATCATTTTGCAATCATTTGATGATACTATTTAGATCACAAGTGAATAAGCATGCAAACAAGGTCATACAAGGGTTGAATATTTGAATTTATTATAATCTAAAGAATGTTTTTCATAGTTGATACATCATGGGTCGTACTTTGACACATGGCTAGCTCATTCTTGCCTTGCCAAATTCATGGAATGCACTACAAATTTACTATTTATCCTACCTTTGAAGTAGAGTTTTTTGACGAATTAATCATTTTGTGACGGAATTGAGTCTCATCCAATTTATGTTTCAAATTTTGATTTGTGATTATGAATATGTAAAATAAAAAATCAAAACATATTTCAATGCAAATGTCATCTAAACAATATGAAAAATCTAATTATAAAATAAATTAAATATATCTCAAAATTAATTATTATATATGTAAAATTTAAAAATCAGATTAATTAAAAACTAAATTAAATATTAAAATTATTCATTGATAGCAGAAAGAAAAGGTGTTGAACATTTTTCTTGTCTACCATTTTTCACGTTGGTGTTATCCAATGATTATGATTTTTGAGGCAATTCTTAACTCCAGAATCACTCATTTTGGATTAGGCAAGGGATGACGTAGCCGTCTGCCAAAGTATGACGTTACAACTTTACCCAAAACAAATTATCACTATTTATGGTTTGAAATAAAACTCAGAACCAACAAATCAGAATGGAACACCCGAATGGATTTCAATGACTTAGTTTTCCAAATGTGTAGAAATGATGAGAAAAAATTTATACGCAACTGTCATTAATATATTTTTGATACTTATAATTTATTAACTGATCTTTGATGGTTTAAACTTGCTATTATTTTAGCCATTTCTATATTTTGAACAAGATAGGAAATTTTGGATCCTCTCCTTGCACATAATCTAATCCACAACCTTTTATTTATAATTCAAAAATTTTTAGCTTTCCCAACTGACATTAAATTATAGTAATTACTTATTTTGTATTCAATGATTTAAATTAATTATATAGTGTTTGGTGTTTGAACTAGTATTATTTAGTTGGAGTTTTAGAGAATTAGAGAATATTGGACTACTACTAGAGTTGTTTAATTTTTAATAAAATGTAAATAGCTATTTTCTACTTTATTACATACTATTTTTCATGTAAGTAATATTAAATAAGAATATGTTATATAGTTAGATGATATACATTAATGGAGTAATTGATTATTGAAGAAATACATGTGAATTTTATGATAAGCTTGTGAATGATTTATGGTGGTTTATATATATGAATTATATTTTTTTATTATTTCCTAAAATTTTATTATTTGTTCGTTTAGTAGTTTCAAGCAAAAGGGTTTTTCCCAAAACTCATTTTTCCACATGTGTGCCATAGATTTTTAGGTGAAACAATTTAGCTCAAACCTATATGAAGTGAAGAAGTTTCACTTGAAATTATTTTGTTTGCCAAAAATATCACCCAAATCTATAGTTTTACATAGGAACAATAGAGCTTTGTATTTTAAAACATTCTAGTTCATTTAGAATATCTAGTGAATATTTAGTGAACATCTAGCATCTAACAAGAAAGCTCCATTATTCACTACATTATCACACAAACATTAATATCTAGATAGCATCATAGGCATAATACATAATTGATTGTTGTCTTCTATCATTGTACCAAACCATTAAATTTAAAATTGAAAGAAGCTCATACTTGTAGTTATGGTTTAAATCCATTTAAAATGATTAGATACACACATGTGATATGTTTTTATAGATGCATGGGTCAATGCTATACTTATAGAAGTGAATAGAACAACAAAAATAAAAATTATTAATGCATATCTAATTGTCTACATGCTTTAATTTGTTATGAGGTTGTTATGCCTTTTATATTATTGTGTGTCCTTTCAATTTTAATATAGCTTGTTGTTTACATTAGTTAAAAACTTTATAAAGAGTTGAATTCCTTTTAGAAACTCCATTTTACCTATACAAAACAAACTTTAACTTTTTTAATATAGAAAAAAAAAAAAATATATATTTAATATAAGAAAATTAACATCAAACTTAAAATTAAATAGTATTTAATTATTTAAATCCTATGCTTTTTTAATATATTATTTTAAATAATAATTACTCTTTCAAATATTAATATTATTCAATTATTTTAAACTAAACCATATGCAAAAAGAATTTTATTCTACCTTAAAAAGGAGTGAGGATTTTTTTAATGAGATTATTCCAAGATCTCTAACAAGTTGATATCATTAGAAAATAAATTCTTATGTATGGAGCATAAGTAAAGTATCAATGTTCTTGATTTGCATTTAAATCAACAATAGAATGAGATGTTAAAAAAGAGTTTTAAATTTTACACAAATAAAAATAGTGGTAATAAATAAATTTAAAGAAATAATTTTTTTTAAAAGAATTTTAAATTTGTCAATATATTTTTAAAATTAACTAATCAAAAAATTCAAAACTTAAATTATAATTTCTATGATTAAATTAATTAATTATTGTTGAATAATTATTAACACATAAATAATATTTAAGTTTTTAAAAATTATGATTGTTTATACAATAAATATAATGTTTTAAATTATTAGTTGACAGCCGAAGGTAAGTCTCAAATTCCCTCATCTTATAATAATACTAGCTTATATATCTTAATATATTAACCTATATATTATATGCCAAGAGATATCATTTTTGAGGCATATTTTTTAAATTCAAGAAAGCAAAAAAAAAAAAAAAATACGCCAAAATGAATGATATCATATTTATTCAAATGCGCAAAGAGATGTGTACAATAAGAATTCATAATGAATGAGACAATTCATCTTTTATACCAAAAATTTAATATCAATATTAATAGAAGAATTCACTTGAAAAATATATACATCACATAAAAATGTTATGTTTCTAAAGATTTTAATCTTTCTTCCTTTGCTTTTCTTTTGGTGATTTCCTTTCTTGTCTTCATTTTTTCATAATGATCATATGTAAATGGTGGTGAGATTCTAATTCCATCCAAAGACTTAACATGTGATATAGCAAAAAATGTTAATCTCACCCCTTTCTCTTGGTCCTAAATCAATTGTTTCCTTGGAAAGAGGCCATTGATGTAGTGTGATTAATAATGTTTCCTTCATCTATCTCCAATATTGGACCCACAAATACATTCTCATCTGCATTTGAATTAGACTCCATATAAATAGAATTCAGTTGGTCAAAAATGTTTTGATCTGAATTGCATGTAAGTTTAGTAAGTGCATTTTCATCAATTTGAACATCTTTATAGAACCTATCACGTTCTATTTAATATTTAAATGCTCTATATACCCTTTCTCTATTAACTATAAAATTATAAGTTGTTCCATGCTGATCCTTTATTTGAACAATAATTACTGGTAAATCTTTTATTTGATGTGGTAAAATTTTAGCTATTTCTCTCACTTCTTGTGGAAAACTTATTGTATGTCCTTTATATTTTTTATTTCCCTCCAGTTGCATACATGTTACTTGAAGTGTTGGGTTGACACGTGCTATCGACATTTCCTCTATTTGCATTAAATTTGCAAGTTCTAATGGTTGTGGACAAGGATCCATATTTTTTAATGTTGAAAATTGATGTTCATTCCTCTCTTGTTGATATCGATTGCAAATAGTGCCCTCAGGTGCCAGTAGAACCTTCATTGCAGGATAACTCTCTTCACAAATATAACACATACTTGGTGTAGAAAATTTATCTAGTCCATGTCAAAATATCATTTGTAGGTACTTTTCAAATCAATCTTAGTAGTTGTATTATTATTAATTACTTCTTGATCTCTTCTATTATCAACATTCATTACATTTTGAATTCTATCATTTGGTGTTTGTAGCACACAATCTATTGTAATAGAATTCACCCCTACAAAACTAACCTCAACATTCCCACGAGATTGATGATGTCTTTTAACTGATTCATAATTGTGCATTTGTATTTGTTGTCTTTCTATCTCATTCAATTGATCAAAATGCATAACTCTTTGAATTTGTGAACAACGTGTTATCATTTTATCTGCATTTTGTCTCATTTCTTCTTCAATATCTTTTGTTGTCATATCTACCCTATGTTTAAGGCTTCTTTCTCTATTATTTTGGTTTTGACAAATCATTTCTTCTTGTCTTTGTACATCATTCATTTGTTCATGTCGTTGTCTCATATAGTTTTCAGCATATTCTCTCCATTGTTCTGTTTGTTACTCTTCAGTTGTAAAACTGCTTACTTCCTTTCTTTGTACATTAGCCATTTGTTCACATCATTGTCTCATATAATTTTGAGCATATTCTCTTTGATGCTCTCTTCGTTGCTCTTCATTTTGAAAACTTGTCCTTGGACAATGAGGCATCCTACAAATTTTAATAAAAATTAATAAATCTATAAAATTATTAAGCATTTGTAAAATACTTAATGGTTCATAGGTATATAAATAATTTTACCAACCAAATAGAATATAAAAGGACATTGTTAAAAAAGCATAATTACATATTGCCTTTATTTTTAAAGTAATGATATTTATTTATTTTCTACACTTACCATTTCATAGTAATATTCACTTTAAATTGAAAAATATACTAACTTTTGAATCCAAATGATAGTTGAACCCACAACCTTACGATTATAAACAAAAGACACTAATCCATTGCACTACATGTTTATTGTGATTTTTTTATGATTACAATTTTGTTAATTAATAACTTTTTCAATAAAATTAGTAATAAATTAATTAATTAAAAAATATATTAATTTTTAAACCCACAATGAGAGTTGAACCCATAACCCTTCAATTACAAATCAAATCTATTAATCTATTGCACTATTTGCTTGTTTTTTATGTGATAAATTGTATGCGTTAAATATAAACATTATCACATAATAGATATTTTATTAAAAAATTATTTACTTGCTTATAAAAAAATATTATAATGTAACCATTAAAAACATTTTAAAAACATTTTAATGAAATTAACTTTTTACAAAAAAAATTATTTTATTAAAAAATTATTTACTTACTTATAATAAAACAAATATTATAATGTAAGCATTAAAATGTTTATAATGAAATTATTTTTACCCTAACAAAATTAATAATACATTTAGATTTTATATTAAATTACTTTCTTAATTGAAAAAACATCTAAACAATAAATCTAAAAAAGTATTATAATGCATACAAATATTTTTAGACAAAATGAGAATAGAAATATAACTTACTTTTTTTCACTCACGGTATTTATCTCCACCTCTATATTTATTCGCACTATTCGCTGGTAATAATCTCTTTTTAATTCCCACTATTTACTTCCTATTTATATTAGTTTGAAAAGTTATGGCCAAAACATCTAATATTTCATATCTCTTTAGTTGTCGGATTTTTTTAATAAGTTAACATTTTTTTTTTAACACAGTCATGCTCCACCCATGATGTCACTGTAGGTTACGCCTCTCGGCTTAATAATCTAAATAAAAAATGCTTATTGTCTGGACGGATCAGACTTGTGAATAAAGGAACAGAAGGGAGCACATAAAAATTCGGTAAAAGTAGGAGACTGCACGACTGTGAGATCGGATCCTTCGAGAAAAGTAATTCGGCAGGCAGAACTGTGAACTAGAGTTTTGTTTCTTCAAAACAATGCAACGGTGAACTGCAGTCTGATGGTAAGTAAAGCTGCTGAGAAACAAGAAACTGGAGTTATGTATGAAGGCATGCGTGCTCTGGTACATTCTAGGGATGGAATAATCAAATTTGTTTAAATCTGATCTACAATCAACTCTAAATTTGACCAGAATTAAGTAAAAATAACTGATCCTTTCCTTTCGAAAGAAAAGGACACCGAGACTATTGGAAATGATCTAGGGTACAGTTCTTCCATTAACCTTAGTTGTCCACAAAATGAGTGTCCCTCAACCAATGCTTACAGTCATACACAGAACAAAAAGCCTGCAAACAGGTGAGAAGCAAAAGTATCACTGAGGCCAATAAGAAGCTGCCATGAACCAAATATGTATTTCTTTATGTAATCCTTCACAGCGACGCTCCATCTCTTGTGATAATACTTATTGACATCAGCTATGACTTCATCCAAATATTTAACTGAAGTTAATTTCACATATTTACCTATGCCGTTCCACATGCTTGTCACTTTTCCGTCGTCTGCCAAGTGATTGTAAATAATTCTGCTCTTTCTCAGCAACCGAACATCTTCCTCTGTGTCGATGATGCCGTTCATGAAATCTGTGTAGCGAGTGAAAATCAGCGCACTAGGCGCCACTGAAGCTTCGAACGCCACCAGATTTTTGAGAATCATTTCTGTATTTGAATCCAGCCTCAGTTTGGGAAGGTAAAGTGTTGCAGTCCTCGTGTCGAAGCGAATTGTGTTGAGGTATCCGTTGGTAGGAATGAATTTTACTCCTGCTGAGTATAAATCGGACACTGAAGGAATCTCTAGTTCGTCGCATGTAGGTGGAGTTTGCACAGAAGTGTATCCTCTTTCTTCATCAGTTTCATCTTTCTGATGATTTGAAGGCTTCAGAAAAATTGAAACAAGATTCGTGAACAACTGTATCAGGCACTGCAGACACCTGCTTTTCAAGAGGTGCTGAGAGAGCACCGTGAGATGTCGGACAGGGCCAATGTTTAACGATGAGAGAACCTTCCACAAGGCTTTCAACGCCCTTTCAATGAAGGTTAACTCTGGCAAGGAGGCCTTCTCGGCATCATTATCCTTAGTATAGGCATCTTCTATGGCTGCTTCAGGGACAATAGAGTAGTAGAGCACCTCCAGTACATGACCCCTCTCTTTTATCAGCAACCGTGAACTATCATGCATCTTAAACATAAATGGCGACCATTTTTCACAGACAAGACTTAGCAGATTGCTGAGCTTCTCTTCTGCTTTTTCTTGAGAACCCAACTGCATCTCCAGCAACTTCTCCAAGAGGAACAAAGGTAATTGATTCTCGAGCATCACCAGATCTCTCATAATTTCATTGTGGGTTGCGCTCCTGCCGGATGGATCTAAAATCTCGTTCAGTTGCTTCACGAGCAAAGAGACTTGTGAGGAATCCTGATAAGCATTTTGGACGTCGAACTGCAAGGACTCCAGCAAGAAGGAGGCATCCAAAGCCATTAGCCATGCCAGGGCTTCCTCCTTGTAGTCCAGACATTTCTGATAGCAGCTCCTGATTTTCAGTTCGTACTTCTTCACCTCTTCGACTACAGATTCAAATTTATTGTCAGCATTTATGCTCTTCTAAAATCTTCGCGCAGCAGCAAATTTGTATCTCTCCATTCTTCAGTTTGGAAATCCAGTGGTGATATGGTCCTATAGAGACGCACTGGGGAATGTATACCTCTGGCTTGAGTGCCAACAGCTCCTTGGGCACACCAAAAATGGACACACAATTCTCCATTTCTTGTTCTTGCTGGCATATTAGTTGCAGGCACTTCTTGATGTGAATGACGCAATGATCTCGGTCGACCTTTAGTTCATCTCCGTTGTTTGATTCCATGATTCCCAGTGTAAATGCACAAGGAATGAAAGGTCGCACAAAAAAAAAAAAAAGATGAGAATTAGATAATCGAAGGCTCAAATATGGTAAGGCTGCGGCTTAGGGTCATATATGTAGTTGGGCTTGTCACCAGAGGACAAAGACTTTATAATTTCATAGAAATTCTACACTGCCAGCGAAGATTTCCAATTTTCTTTGACAACAATTTATTTGCACGCGTCTTGCTTTCAAAAGAGTACTCATTCAATGTATTTGCCCAGATAGGGTTTTATGTGTGGGAACCCCTCACAGCTCAAGCGGAAACCCCGGTGGTGCCAAGGCGGCTAATTACTATGCCCGGGGAGAAAACGTAGGAGGAATCTGTGGGTGAGAACCCCATGAATATTGGCTAAATATTTCATTTAATGAACAGATCATGCGTTGCGTGTGAGCTACTCACAATCTTTTCCTCCGTCATTGTGAGATATATTATCCTCAATAACTCCTCCATAGTGTTTATTGTCAAGAGCACCGATGACCATCGATGGTTAGTCTTATACGATGCTAGAGGTTTTAAATATTACATATGTCTGGAATAATGTGCAGATCTAATCTAGATTTTATAGAATTTATGACAGAATAACCAGTAAATTTCAATTTGAAAATTATCTATTTTGGGACATTCAATTTTACACGATCCGAGACTAATGACCATATGTAATTTTAAATGATTTGAAAATGGTAAGATGAATAGGAAGATTAGAATACTAATTTGCAAAATATATATTTTCTTATAGAATAATGAGTAGCTTTCAATCGAAAAATTAATTGGTACACCTTACTAGGTGTTTAATTGGTTTAATATTTTCCAATATTGAGACCAAAATTAATTTGAGAAAATGAGTTAAGTTTATGAGTGAAGACAACTGTGGTTGTTTTGCATGGTTGCAAATCATTAAAAGTTTTTAAATTTTAATTGATAATTATATTAATAATAATAATGTAATCATTACGAAAGCATTGATGTGTATGGTTTGGAGGAAAGAAGGGTCCCTTTTTTGTCTCCAAATCTTTAGAAATGTAAATGATATTTTATGTAATATTCAATTGTTTGCCACTTAATCACATTATTTAAAATTAGTATTAGAATTAGAATTAGCATAAGGTTAGAGTTATTAATATCTGGCTATGCCCTTTGGGATTAGTAGGTAGAAAATAAATAAATAAATAATATAAATATACAAAAATTATTAAAAATTATTTATCTTTAAAAAATTTGAAAAGATTTTTTATTATTTTTTAATTTAATTTTTTTAATCATTTAAAAATAAAAATCAATGAATATATGAATTCTAAACATTCATTAATGTAAAATATAAATATTAAAAATTACTTAATTTTTATTTTTTAACATATTTTTTATAAACAAATTCTAAATAAAAATTATACATTTTAAAAATATAATATTAATATTAAAAACTAAACTATATCAATTACCTAATAAAATAATTTAACATCTTTTTAATAAACAAATTCTAAATAAAAATTATACATTTTTAAATTATAATATTAATATTAAAAACTAAACTATATTGATTACCTACTAAAATAATAAAATAATAACTTTCCAAATTTCATACATTTAAATGTAAATAGTTATCTAAAGTATTATGAGTCTTGATAAGCACGAATCCATATATGACTAAAAAAAGGGGTAATTGAGTTTTTTAAAGGATTTTTAAATTTTTTGAGTTTTGTATTTATAAATATTAGCGGTCGCACCTTGGTGTGCAATGGGTACGCCGAAGAGGTGTGGAATGTCAATTAGGGATTTTTTAAAATTTGTGTATTACATGAGTTCAATTGGTTGGCCATTCATAAAATGATATTGTTGTGCAACAAAGGTCTCTAAAAATGAGTGAAAGAAAATCTTTCAATCAAGAAGACAATGAAGGTATATGAAGAGGGAGGGGAAGAGATAGGGAGAGAGATGGATGGGTAGAGAGAGGGAGACATTTCTAGAGATGGAGGGGAAGAGAGGAATATAGAGTGAGAGAGGAAGAGAGACAAATAGATAGAGGTAGAGATGAATATAGAATGAGAGAGGACAAGAGAGACAAATAGATTAGATATAGAGGGAGATAGAGGGAGAAATAAAGATAGAGAGATATGGAGATAAAGGGGAGAGATGGAGAGGGATGAAAGGAAGAATGAGATAAAGAA
>VDFB02215253.1:0-13835 GCA_007258455.2 Sequoia sempervirens | reverse complement strand
GAATTTTCTCCATTTGGCCTACAAGCGTAATTAAAATTTGCATTTTTTCTAAAGCTTCAAATGCTTATGTTTAAAATATTCTTGAATATTTTAAACATTATGCAAATGTGAAAAATGCATTTAAGGAAGATATAAAATGTATTTCAAATGTTTTTGATCAAAGAAAGTTTAATTCTTGCTTCTGATTAGCTGAAATGCGGCTTTCATCGCTTTCATGGCTACACAGGAAAACTCATCGCCCGTCACTATTTTGGGTTTGTCTTTCCCATTTGAATTGGCGATTAGCAATGGAAACTCTTTTTTATTTCCCATTGTGGATTGAGTTGTCTTTCTCCACATCCTATCAGCGATGGGAAATCTCATATCTTCCTCATTGTGTATCGCTATTTGGTGTCACTTGTTCCACATTACATTAGAGATATGTGATGGAAGCCAAGTGGTGATGGTATAAGATGTCTGATGCATTTTTTCATGGCAGCTAAAACTTCCCATGTGTATATACTTGCTTTGCACGTAGGAAGTTTGAGCTACCATGAAAATGCATCAGAATTGTTTGGGAAGCCCTATTTAGTGTTGAAACCCTATTCTTATTGGATGTGGCTCAAATGCACTGTGAATCAGAATTGTGGCAAGAATTGAGTATGCATGATTTTGATGAGAAGATAGAGTTACATGTTAACTACTACAAGCATATGCTTGACATTTCCAATATCCATTATGGTGGAACAGGAACGTGAGTAGCATCTAAGCAATGGAGTTTCCCTAATGCCTATTGCGTATCTCTATTTTGTTTCTTCTTTTCCATGTTGCATCAACGATGGGTGAAGCTGATTTTTCTCCATCATGCATTGTTAATAGATGTCACCTCTTCCACATTGTATTAGTGATTGGCGATGATGTGCTTTCCCATTTGAATTGGCAATCAACGATGGCAATTCATTTTCATTGCCCATCACAGATTGATTTGTCTTTCTCCACATCCTATCAGCAATGAGCGATCTCATATCTTCCTCATCATGTATGGCTATTTGGTGTCGCCTGTTCCACATTGCATCAAAGATATGCAATGGAAGCCAAACGATGATGGTATAAGATTTCAGTGTGCCCGTGGGTGTTGCACAATTTGATAATGCAAAGGAAATTTATACACAGGAACAAGAATTCACTATAGGAAACATCTACGATCGAATGTCGTGTATAGGTGAATCGAGAATATACGTTCTTTGCACATGGGCAGTTTGAGATGTCGTGAAAATGCATCAAAATTGTTTGGGAAGCCCTATTTTGGCGTTGAATGCACTGTGAATTGGAACTGTCGTAAGCATTGAGTATGCACGATTTTGATGAGGAGAAGATAGAGTTACATGTTAACCACCGTAAGCATATCCTTTATGTTGCCAATATCCATTATGGTGCAGTAGGAACGTGAGGAGTAGGTAAGCGGTAGAGTTCCCTTGATGCCTATCGTGTATCTATGTTTTGTTTCTTCTTTTCCATGTTGCATTAGTGATGAGCGAAGCTACTTTTTATCCATTATGCATCGCTAATAGATGTCAGCTCTTCCACATTGCATTAGTGATTGGTGATGATGTGCTTTCTCCATCGCACATTGCTATTTGTTTCTTCATTTTCACACCGCATCAAAGATGTGTGATGATGGAGTAAAGTGTGGGGCCCATGGTAAATGTTTAGTATTATTATTTGAGGGAATATTTTAACGATGAGTAAAGGAATGTGAAGGATTTTTCACCATGAGGATAGAAAACAATAGCTTTCTTTGTTGGAGGTGAAATATGAAGTGCGGAAAGATTATTTTATTGCCTGGTAATTTAAAAATTAAAGCCCAATGAGTAAACAAAGTAATATTTTAAATGTTTGACATTTAAATTGTAAACTCACATAATGGCTTTCTACAACCATTTTAAATTTTAAATTCTTCATAAATATTTTAAAATAAAAACTTTGAGTGGAGCAATGAAATAAAATATTTCACGAGAATTTAAAGCATGCACAAGTTAAAATAAAAAATTTATTACTAAAGAGTTAATAAAAAGCTCGATAAGTGTGAAGATTTTTTCCCCGTGAAAATAGAGGCTTGGAGTTGCAGATGAAATTAAATGATAAATACATAGGTAGAAGGCTTTTTACAGTCGGGTGATCCCACCATAGTGGTTTACAATTTTGGGCGAAACTGGACACTAAAATAATTTTTTTTAACTAAATCTTCACTTTCAAGCACCTATAGCATCTAAACTGTGAGGAATTTGAGGATGATGCAAACTAGAGTTTTGTGAAATTTTTCTGTAGATTCTAAATAGCTTTTTTCAAAAAAATTGGAATCAATTTGCACTTCTTTTTCCTTCTCCCTCGAAAAATGGTTTTTTTCAGAAAACAACATTTTTAAAAAGTGATGCTCACCATATAATGCATAATTTTTTTTTTCATGAAGGATAAAATTATAATTTTTTCAAATTCAGATTTGTAACTCTAATATCTAGCGCTTCCACTTGGTTAGATAGTTTTTTATTGAATATTTTTTCTTTAATCAAGTTTCAAAGTCAAACCAATTATAATTTAGACATAGCGTGATTGTATAACGTGTAAATTTTTTTGTATGTATCGAATTTTATTTTTTTTTGGTTGGATCAAGGACTTCAATATCTGGTGCACTCATATTTTTCAAAAAAAAAATCAATTGATATTCTGTTATTTTTCCACATGTATAGAACAAAGAGCTTGATTTTTGGTGAAAACCCTATGTTTAATAAAACTAAAAAAACCAAATACATAATAAAACAAAAACATATTAAAATTATATTCATTGGATATCTCATTCTAAGGACTACCTAATTCCAGTTGGATTTATGAAGTCTCCACCATTTTCATCTTCAACTTGAGCTCCGAAGTGCAAAATTTTAGATTTTTTTGTGTTTGAGGGGGAGAATGAGGGATAAGGGGGGTTCGAGTGAACCACCCATCCATAATGCATTTTGTTTGGTTTTTGGGTGGGAAAGAATTGAATGGGTTTGCTCGAACCCTGGTTTGAGAGAACCCTTATGGGTTCGCTCAAACCAATAGGTTCGTACGAACCTCTAAAATCAATTTTTTTGTCATGGGGTCATTTTTTGTGATTTTTCCTTCCTCACTCGAATTGTAAACCACTTTTGTGGGTTTACCCAGTCATGAGTGAAGAATAAGGGCTTTAAAAACAAAGTATTGTTTCAGCTACAAGGCTAGGAAAATAATGAAGAATGAAGTCTTCCCGATAAGGGAATTTTTTTTGTTGCAGGGCAAGCAAATGCAAGAGGCATGAATCAAAGGTCAGATTGAAGATTCTTCATGAGCTAAAGATGGTTACAGATCAAAGGAAGATGAAGGATCCAAGTGTCACATGAAGATGTAGTTCTAGGGTTTCTCCTTCTCCTTCTTATTCTCATTCTTTCTCCAGCTGAAGAGGATTCCAAGAGATTTTATTCTTTCTCCAATTTCTAAATAGTGTAATTTCTTGTATAAAGTGACTCTGCTAGGTTTTAGGTTGTTCTTTAAGTTTCAGATCTAAATGATGTAATATGCTTTACTGATAATGGAAGGAAGATTCAATCTATAGTTTAGAATGAAGAATGTCATATTGTCAATGTCTTCTTTTTGTAATACAATGATTTTTTAATCAATATAATCAAGGATTGTTGAGATTTTTATTCTATATTTGTTGTCATGAATGTTTAGCTGATAGCTTTTATTCAAGGAATAAATTAAATTTAGCTTTTAGTTAAGCATTGAGAGCATTTTTGTTATGTAAGGATTTGGAAGTAGATTGACAATATGTCCTTTAGTGGTTGCATTACTATAAGACAGGGATGTTTCAAAGGCCATTGAATTAGTGTTTATGTTGTTATCAGGAGATTATTTCATCTTGACTATGTTATGGATAAGGCACCAACTTAGTGGGTTTCTTTGTTTACAAAACCTGGAAGGAATCGCCATGCTTTAATAACAAACCATTCAAATCTATTTTTCCTATTTTATAGGTTATTGGTATTTACCATGTTCTCCATGCTAGTTAATTAAGGTTGCCCAATATCTTAGCTAATGTTGAGTGATATTTCATGTTTCTTGGCATATTCTTGTGAGAGCATTATCGGTTGAGCAATACCCTGTTGAGTGTGGATGTGAATCTTTAGGTGTTTCTAAAAGAGTCACCCCCTAGGTCATACAAAGCCTGAAGTGCAAGGGAAATGTGTTCCAATCTCATTTCCTATTCGTTGGCTGAATCCTATACCAAATCTAAGTATGAAATGTGGCTTACTTCTAGTATTTAGTGAATCTATTGATTTGGAAAAAACACCAAAAGATTGACGACTTCATTGGGGAGTTAGTTGAAAAGAGTCAATCAATTTGTTGATTTGTAGTTTTGGGTCAGATGATCCAAACACCTACATACTTGAAGGAAATTGTTGCAATGTTTCTGATGCATTCTTGAAATTTGGTGCTCTACTAGTGGAGAGAACTCAGAAATACTTAGATCTTGGAAGAATTTTTCTGCTGCTTGAAGATCTTTTCCTCTTTCAGAGAAGTGGCAACTCTACATAATTTTCTACATCATCATAAGAGTTGGTTGCAGTAGTTCTCGGGTATTTTTCTATTGCAATATTTTTGTATGAAGGTTTTCAATAAAGGTTTTAGTTAATATTGTCGCTTATCCAGTACTTTGAGATACTAGTAAAAAGGGAAATGAGAAGGTAGGATATTCTAAAAAGGATATTGAGAAGAAAATAAGTATAGAGGGAATAAATTCTTAATTGCAAATATGTGTTGTTGTCATAATTCTCCCTCTACAAGCTATAATATCATGCCTAAAACACATTCATGTCCTCAAAGGAAGGTGTTCACTAGTGAAAGATGTGGCCCTTTAGGTTTTAGTAAAATCCAAGGTCACCCACATTCTGTCCCAAGAAGAATTAATGAATATTTTCCTAAGCTTAGAGGAGATTTTGAAGAATCAGCATCAAGAAATGTACAAGGTTTCATTGATTTGATGGAGGATTGTCAAATAATAGAAGAGGATGCTATCATGAAGAATTTGTAAGAACTTTAGAAAGTTTATTTGAATGTTGGTTTTCTAGTTTTCTTATGCATTCCATAGATTCATGGCATGAGCTCAGAATGCATTTCATTGATTATTTTGAAGAAGAATCAATAGACAATGAATGCCTATCTAAGGATAGAAACTTGCATACCCAAGAAGAATTTGAAGAGAAATCTAAAAAATAAAGTTGAATCCATATCATTTAGTAATGAGAGTTTTGTTTTTGAACAAACCATGGAGAAAATGTATGCAAAATAAAATTGCAGCCATAATGGTATAAGATATGATGATCTGAATGAGACATGTGAACTCAAGCCTTCTATTGATTTTGAAGACACTAAAGTGGAGAGTCAATTTTTTGTATCAAAAGAAGAATGAAATTTGATGTAGATGATACTGAATGTATTTTCTCATTTATGGATTGTGGAAATACAATTGAAGGGTATGCTAATTCTGAAGTTCCATCTCTCTATGATGATAATAGTAGTATTGCTGATGTGAGTATGCAATCAGCTAAGGAGTATTCTTATCTAGATGATCAAGATGATTGTGAGTCTATTTTCAGCCCTCATGATGGTGATTCCTCTCACAAGGAGGAGGTAGAATTGATCTCCTCAAGTAAAGATTATTCCAATGAAGATGATGACAATATTTTTGAAGGCTCACGAGAGCATGATGAGGTATATGGATTGAACATTCTTTCTGAAGAAGAATTGTGTAATCAACATTGCCATGGTACACTTGGTCATGCCAATTCTACAAGTGAGTGTAACATTGATGAAATTTTTTGTAGTGATGGGACAAAGGAGCCTACTGAGTTGAGGAATGTCAACATACCAAATGAAAATGATATGCAATGATTTTCAATCATAGCTATCATGTGTGAGAAGTTGCAATGAAGAAATAATTGATGGTTTTCAGTTTGAAAGTAAGAAAGGTAGCTCTGTTGATTGTTGTAGCAGTATGAATAAAGAAGGAGATATACATGCAAGAGGTTCATTACATGAATCAGTTCAAGTGTTCATTATGAGGAGCATTCATATGTTGATAATTATTAACAAGGGACTCCTGTTATTTTTATGCTTATCTTCTTATATATTTCTTTTGCTAACTTTGAAGTTATCACTGATTGTTTTCATGATGATAGCATTGATGTAGTTGTATATGAAATTGCAAATGAAAGGACAAATATTAGTACAGCTAATGATATTTATTATGATGAGTATGCACTTGAAGAATGTGATTCTATTAATCACGTGGATGCATATGAGGATCTCTTTTTTGGATTTGCAACTCATAGTTTTCCTCATGAGCAGTATGCTTTAGATTTTCATGTTGGTGCAATAGGAGGTAATGTTGAATATGATACCCTTTTCAATACTGAATGTGTTTTGAACACTCACTATGATGAATTTGTTGCAAACAAATATTATGAGCCATATAAACCTGCACTTGAGGCTTCTTTTTATGATAACATAATGAGTGCTGACAATCTTGTCTATGAGATGGAAGTAGGAAACATTGTTTTTGTATGGGATGCTAACATTTCTTCTGAATGCTATGATTGGAATGTAGACAGTGGGCTTGTGGATGTTGATAAATCTAGTTTTTAGAACCTTGAGGCATGTAATTATGTGACTAAGTTGTGTCGTTTCGGTGATGAAAAACTTTCCTGTGATGCAATGTAGTTGAAGGAGTGACAAATGTCCGAGCATTCTTTGCTTGACACACAAGAAGATTGCACACTATTTTTGAAGGATGATATCTTTTCTGACCTTAACCATTATGATGAGGTTAGTGAATGTGATGTGTCTTCACATAGTCTTGACCATTATCCTCATATTCTATTATTGGCCACAAGATCAAAAAATGAAATGAGTGCCAGTGATGTGGAATATGTTATTTGGTTGTTATGTGACAGTAAAGCTAAACATGGAGCAAGCTTTCACTTGTTCAAAGGTAGCCTAACACTTGTGTTTGCAAAAATGAAGTCACTCATGTTGTTGTGGTGTGACAAAGGAAATAATGGATTAAAGGGGATCAACTCCTTTAACAGATTAGTATTTGATAGGGGTAAGAATTGGCTTCCCTTTTCCATTTGGTAGCCTGGGGCCACCAAATGAGGTTTGAAAAATTGAATAAAGACTGTCACCCAATGATTCTAGCACTCAGTCTGCTCTTCCAAAAGATTTTGAATTCTCGCTATGTTCATTGAGGAATAGATGTACCCAGAAAGAGCCACTGATGACACCTTCAAATTTACAAAATTTGAAGTTCCCATTATGTGAAATTTTGATCTGAACACTCAGAAATGCCCCTAAAAAATGTGCCCCAATGACCTACTTTGGAGGGTCATAATTCGGAGCCAATTGACTATCATGCCAAATCCCTTGGTGGATGTATTCATTTATCATGTGTGAATAGGTATGTTTGATTTCAACTTCCTGTGATGAGTTTTGATAAGGTTTTGAAGAGAAAAGCTAGAGTTTTGGGACTTTTTTTGTTGTTTGCAAACTCTCAGACCTGTGAAGTGGCCTCCTGTTTAGACTGATATTTCAAAGTTGGATGATCATCATGGAAAATGGATTGGTGCACTACATTCCTTTCATATTCATATGCTCCCTATTCTAGTTTCAGAGTCTCAAGATCATATTTGATATTTTTACCAAGTCAAAAGCAAATGCAGTTTTTTATGTTTTGACATCTGCATTTCCTAAATGTAAATGTTTCAAGGAGGTCAACATTGACCCTTGATATCCTATGAAGAATGTATAATGAATGAAATATCTCTTGCACACATGCTCAATGGACCTATAAATAATTTAGTGTTTCCAATGGCAGTTTCCCAGGAGAAGATTTAGTATTTTTTCAGGATGGTGACTTGGTGAGCCCTAATTGGTTTCTAACAGGTGCAGTTGCAGAAAAGTCTAAGTGAGCCACTTTGGAATTTAATATCTTGCACCTCCAGATGAATTTTTCCAATTTGTTTGTTGTATTGAATTTTTGGTTCAAATGTCTACATGCATGTTCAGTTTTGCAGCTCCTAGATGAGCTTTGATGGGTTAATTAATGTGTTGCTGACTATGACAGGCCAAAATTGGTGTTCCAAAAAGTTTCTAATTCTAAGGGAAACCCATTTCTCATTTTGGTCTAAAACATATCCAACTCCATTTTTTGTCAAAAACGAAAGTCATGTGATACATTATTTTAATGTATTTCAGTTGCGGCGAACACGTTCTAGGGACCAGTTTACAAAGGAGGTACCTAATTTTTGATGGTTGGGAAAATTTTGATTTAAAACCCATGTTTTAAATAATTTATTATGATAAAATGAAAAAAATCATGACTTCAGGGTGTATGCAACCTAAAATGGTCACCTAGACTTTGGGCCCCATTTATTTAATTTGTCAACATCAACTTTCTGAATCAATGATTGTTGCATTTTCAAATCAAATTTCTTAATCAATTCATAACTATTTCAAATGTTTCAATTTTCCCTAAGGTTTGAATGCTTCATTAATTTTATTTAATCAAAAGAAATAAATCCCTTTTAATAAATAAAATAATGTTATTTAATTGAAGTTATTATTACTTAAATAAAATGATGCTATTTAATTAAATCTATTTTAATTAAATAATTTTATTTTATTTTATTAATATTCATTTCTAAATTACATAATCTTATTTTATTTTATTAAAAGAGATATTATCATCTTAAATTAAATAAAATAAATGAAATATCCTCTCAAGAATATCCTATGATGAAAAAAATGGAAACAAATCAGTTAAAAGGGAAATAAACTAAAAAAGAATTCCAATCAAGATTTGTTTCTATTTTTCTATTTATCCCACATTGCTTCGAATTTGCCTTCAATCCACTTTTGCCTATAAAATGAGCCCTCTCATTCTCATTTCAAAGAATCACGAATTTTTACATCGACTTATGCTACAAATTTTTGAATTTTATCATTTGAGATTACACATTAGTTTGATTTTATAAGCATCTTAGTTTTAGAGCATATAGTTTAATATTACATTTTAGCTTAATCTTCATAGTAGATTAATTTGCAAAGCAATTCATTTATGGCATTGCATGTAGATCAATTTTCATTTCAATAAATTAGTTTTGTTTATTGCATTTTACAGCATTTAGATTAGTTTTCATTGTTGCATTGCAAGAACAGGATTCATGGAGATTGGCATTCTTGCTTTCTCTTTGAATCTCTCGTTCCGAGACTGTATTTGCAGGGGTAACTGGGTCAATCTGAGGGCCACAATATCAATCCCGCCTCTTCTCGGATAGAGAGCTATGAATTGATTTGCAAGGACTCATTATTGAGTATCCTTGCATGCAAGATTCACAGAAGTATAACATATTTTCAGTATATTTTCTTCCATATTTTTTTTTTTTCAGATCATCGTGGTTTTTCATCATTTTTTAAGAAATTTCGACTTTGATCTCTCAAATAGTGCATGCTAGTGCAAAATGGACTCCATAGATGTGCTCAGAAGGCCCAAAAACCCCTATTTTCATATAAAATATGATAGGGTTTGCTGAAAATTAATTTTTTAGTGTTTTGAAAAATTTCAAAACAATTGCCAGAAAAAATCCATACGGATCCGTACGGACACATCGATTTCTGTACCATTTTGATTTCTGTGCTACCTCGATTTTCGTGCATGAAGGTTCAGCTAAATATTTTATTAATTTTTTCATCTTTAAATTAATAAAAATTTTGGTTTAAAGCCTAAATGAGCATATTTAGTAAAATGGTCATATCTTGAGCATATGGTCTCCGTTTTTCGAAAACGAGATATCGTCGGAAAGCTGCTTCCGACGCCGTTCCAGTGGTACTGGTATTTTTTTCTGATTTTTCCATTTTGATACCTTTTTCGCCTGTCAAAGCCAGAAGTTGTTGTTTTCACTCCGGAAGGCGTAACTTTTGCATCCTGGCTCTGTTTTTCGAAAACAAATAGGCGTTGGAAAGTTGGTTCTGCCCTCTTCTCAGATATCAGACCTATTTTTGCAAAAATTTTACCAGGTATTTGATTTATTTGTCAGAACTCAGCCTTTATCTTTTGAGTTATTTTCTTGGGAAACGTGCAATCAGGAGTTTTTTTTTTAGATCCAAGAGGAATTTTTTTAAAAAATTTTTGATTAGATTTTTAATTTTATTAATTTAGATTAGTTTTGTTTTAAATTTTTAGTTTAGTATTAGATTAATTTAGTTTAACTTTAGTTTTGTTAACTAATTCTTTTTAGATTAATTTTTGACTAGATTAAATTAGATTTTTAATTAATCTCTTTTTTTTTATAGATTCCAACTTTTGTTCTTTTGGTTCTTCTGAATTTATTTATTTTTCACAGCATAACAGTTTCTGTAGGACTCCAGTCAGAGAACTTGAAACACACTAACGGTTTGATTGCAGGACGCGTGACAAAGACTTGAAAACAAACACTTACGCTTGTCAAAGATCTTATTTAAAAAAACATTGTGTTTGTTTTCCTGCTTTTCAATTCACATAGTCTAATTAGGGCTTCGTTAAAATTCTTAGGAGTTTCGATAGTGAGTAGGGAATTTGGCTCTTTGTTACATGGAGGTGATGACCATGGACAAATCCAGGCTCCTGATGATCTTACTAATATGACGAACTCTTAGGGAGCGGAGCAAGGTAGTGAATCTTTAGCACTTTCACTCGTCAGGGGATTATGCTCTTCTCTCATTGAGAGAATCAGAAACCCAAAAGCGTGTGGATTTGGTGAAGTGAAACTAGCTCGTGATTAAGGTTGTTTAGCATGTTTGGGTAAAGAGACGGGCTAGAGAAGTATGCTCTTCTCCTTTTGGGAGAATCCCAAAAATCAGAAACCCAAATTGAGCCATGTCCAGTGTCACCTTTAGAGGGCCTAGAAGTTGAACCTCCGGGAACAACCCAAGTGAGTACACACCTATCGCCGGTGATTCCACCTCACTATAATAAAGAACGTCTTGTTGAGTCTAAAGACTCCAAGACCATAGTAACTTCTTTTCCATGACTTGGACGATCATCATGGAAAAGCTCTATTTATTGCACTGAGCGGCGCCGCTCCGAGCCCTGCTTGCGGGGGTGTGTGATTTTCAGGTGTTGGTGTAGCTTCTTGGTGGCCCGAAGCTCTATATCGGAACGGCGCTTATTGTGGAATTTAAGCCAAGTAAAACCTCTAGGTTAGTTTCCTACCCGTTCACTGGAAGTAGTCAAGCAATTCCTGCTTAAGGAGGGGGAAGCACCCTCCCGTATGTTGATCATAATGTGATTCCCATCATAGGCATACACCTAGACGTTTGGAGGCAGTTGCGACACTAGCCCCTGCTATAAGGGTAACCTTTGAACGCACACTGTTGAGTCCTTGGAAACACCAAGAACACGGGCGCCCTCTAGGGGGTGACACGGCTGTGTGAGGTGCACGTATGCGCATAAGCAATGGGGCAAAGGTTTTGGCTTCTCACCATTTTCTTTGGTAGGGATAGCTATGTGTTTGTTTTTGAGTCTTAAACATTGTCCAAACATCTTCAAACAAGACTCCCCCGATACTATCAAGTTGCTTTGTCCTTGATAGATCTGTTATCGACTACTTTTTGTATCACAACTTGTCTGATTGAAACCTATGTGCTTGATCAAAATCTGTGGATATACTTGCTTGATCTTTGAAAATAAACAACAAACTGAAATACTGAGTTCTTCGATTAGGTGACTTGTCCCAGTTTTAGAGACCTATTCTGTATTTAGGGTTTATGTGTCCTTGACCTTTTGAATTAGTGATCCTTGATCTCATAAGTGATTTTTCTTGAGATTGGAAAATTAGGAATTGTTCCTGTCAAATAGATAAATTTTTAGACTCTTTGATAACACACTTGGAGAGTGCTAGTAGTCTCCTTGTCCACCCATTTTCATACAATTCAAACTTAGTACACTTTGTGTAAGTCATCCTCCTGATCCATATGTGCTAGGGTGTTCACCCAAGAATTGAGCACCTCTGTGGCAGTGTTGGTTTGCACCTATTTGCAACAGTTCTATTTCACCATCTCTCTCAAACAAGAGAAAACTTTTACTATCCTAGTATGGTATTGACGTTTCTTAGAATTGTCTATTTATCTGAACTCTCCCTTTCATGTCAGTCACAACAAGATATCAAGTGAGCCAAGGGTTTAATTCAGATAGTCTTTTAACCAACTACCCTACCGTAATTTGGTTTCAAAAAGAGAAAGTAAAGGAACCAATATTTTACCACCACCTAGATTTGGCCAAACCTATTTTGACCCAAAGACCATTTTAGTGACTTGAGTACTCCCCTCGCAAGACCTTCCTCCCACTCGTATGGGATATGAGTTATACTGTCACTTGGCGGGAGAGGGAAGCCATGGATCAAAATCTTGATGATATCTATGAACAACACAGAAACAACATGATATTTGAAAATTCTTCTCATGATGATCAACCTGGTTCACCCTCATTAATGCAAGATATTTGGATGCCCATCAACGGGATGAAAGGTATAAGAGACGAGCTCACCAAGAACAATGGTCACAACATGAAGACCAAGACAATGAACCTCGTGATGCTCATGTCAATACAACGTATACCAATGACTTGTTCAAATAGTCTAGACCAAGCTCACCACTTCAACATACCTCAAGGTTCACAAGTGATAGGCTCAAAAGAATTGAACGCGAAAAGAAAGCCTTTCTAGATGAACAAGCTACAAAGCAAGAAAAGTTTAGACAACTTGAGGAAGAGAGCCAAGCTTTATTGGAAGTACAAAGGAAACTCGCTCAAGAGGAGCAAGATAGGTAGTTATCCCACCAATTAAACAAACAATACAATACAAGGGGTGCTAACAGTGGACATAATTCTCCTCCCTCCACCCCTTCTAGAACACCAAGAAGTAGAAGGCGGTCAAGGACCCCTTCTAGATCTCCTAGTCCTAGAGGAAGAAGGGCCTCTCAATATGCTCACTATAGGAGGCAAACTCCTCCTAGAAATTCAAGACCACACTCCCAACATGTACATCCTGGTTCCCAACATGGAGGTGGTAGCTCACATTATGACTTTGATACTCAAGACTTCATGCGAATACAACAAGAGCCTATCTTCCAATAGTATGTGGAGAGGTATTTGGAACAAAACAAAGATAAGTTCTTGGAAAGTCTAATCAACAAGGGTGCTAGAGTCCCTTATAATTTTGATGTGGACAACAAAATACAAAAGCAAAATCCCTCTCAAGAGGAAGAAATCTGCCAAATGAAGCGAATGATGGAGAAAATGATGCAACCTAAGAGCTCATTCTCACTAGACTCAATTTGTCCTAATCCATTCGACAAGAGTGTGAGTATGAAAGATTTTCCAAAGAGGGTGGAATTCCCACAATACGATAAATATGATGGCAGTGGTGATCCACACGACCATGTGCGTTAGTTCTATACTATGAGCTTTGAATTCCATCAGATGATTCCTATTTGATGAGGTTGCCCCTAGGAGTCTTAGCGATGCCACCGGAATGGTTTTACCAATATCACTCCTCCCTTGGCCAAGAATTTTAGAGAACTTGTTCATAGATTCGCTCAACACTTCGCATATAACTGGTCAAGATCTCATACTATGCCACCAAAAATTGAAACAAAATCGGGGAAACTTTGTTACCTTCTTGCAAAGGTGGAGGAGACAATGCTCTTATCTCAGGACGACCCATGAGGATGAAAAGCGATTGACATAC
>VDFB02215251.1:0-17352 GCA_007258455.2 Sequoia sempervirens | reverse complement strand
TATTATTTTATTTCGCATGGAAATGCTGCAGTTGCCTTTGCTGCCTACAGTGAAGGAAGCTAGATGGAGTTTTCATAGCCCCATATAACTCTCAGCTCACATTTTTGAGGTGGGGTGAATGAATTTGGAGAAGAACAAAACCATTTCATTTCAAACATGATTTTGGTTCTCAAGGGATTACAACCCCTCATACAGGGGCGACGGCCAGTACAGGGGCTACGCCATCCTAGAGCCACGCCATCAAGAGCACTACCCTCTTCAGTAGTGGGAAACACGGGTTTCACCTTATTTTCCCGTTCAGTGATAGATTTCTTTCTTCTTCTTCTTTTTTTTTTGGTTATAGACATACCTTGCTGTCTTCATTATGTGTTAATCGACCCCATTTTCTTATAGGGGAGGAAAAAAAAACAAGATAGTTTTATTGAAGTCATCAAACAGAGCCACAGGTTATATAGATTGTTTTGGGACGTTAAAATTCCTCAAACATGGTTTATGTAAAAGGGTCACTCCCAACTGCTCCATGTAAATAGTGTTAGATTTTTTTTTTATTCTTATAACTTCTAGATCTGAAATCTCTTTCCATCTACATTGCTTCCTTTTAGCTAACAAATGCTATTTATCTATCTTATAATCTTCGTAATGCCAATAGCATATATATTCAACAGATGTATATCAGGATTTAAGGATTTAAAACATGAATTTATTCGAACTCTATACAATGAGGTTTATTGAAAGGCCTTTTTCCTCACAACTAACTTAATTCTAGAGCTTGTATGCAACACAGTATCTTTTACTTCCCAGCTAAAACACTTAAAGATTTTAAAATCTGTAAATTACAGTCATATTCTCATATTTCTGCCCTTACAAAAGACATTGCTTCTTTTTCTTTCATTTACCACAAGATGATAACCCTCAAGCTGAGTACAACAAAATTTCTAAACAAACCCTGGAAATAGCATTCAAGAGGGATTGACAGCTGCAACTCGAAGACCTGCAATTCATAGCCAATGGTGCAAAAGCTCTCCACCCATCCTTGATGGGTCATAAAGCATTTAGCTCTCACCATCCCCCCGAGCTCAGAGGATTACCCATAAACCCCAATGACAACAAAAACAAACATACAGTGGAGGACACTACTATTCTTTGCGACCCTCACACACGGTCCAAAAAAAAGAGAAAAGAAACATAACCATGAAGACAACCAGTTCCAGAAAGATGAGACAACATTACAATCTTAAACTTTTAAATTGAAAAAGAAAAACAAGACATACAATTTAACATGAGCAACAAAATCAGTTCACCATGGATAGTGAAGGTGCACAGCAGTGGTACCTACCTCCCAGCACTCAGCTAATAATGAGACTGTGATATGGCATCCTCTCTCCTTTCCCCTCTTCTCCCCGTGCCTTCCCTCTTGAACAAAACGTCCTCCCCCAAAATAAGGCCCGAAAACACCTTTTAATCTCCCGCTTAGGAACCCTAACCCTAGCATTTTTTTTCTTTTTGTGTTGGGGATTGGAATGGACAAAGGATAAAATAAAATACAATAAAATAATGACATTAAGCAATCCCTTTTCCCATCACATGTTTTAGACTTGACTTTACAACTTTCTAGCAGTTTTGCACACTTGAATTTAACTTAGGGACTCCACAAAAAAAAATCACATCACTTCGTGACACGAAGTAGGGTAGTAAGGGTTTTGGGTGATCCTCTCATTATGTCCATTGGTCAATTACATATCTGCACACTTTTTCCAATGTTAGTACCCAAAGGAATAATTAACCAAAGTGATGTATTCATGATTAATCCACTAAATAATTAAAGTGATGTATTCGTAATTAATTCACCAATTTTATGATAAGTAAAATTTACATACCTCGACATATTGGGTTGATAATGTTAGGATCGCCATCACCTGTTCTAAGAGAAAATTCAAATGCAAAATCCTTCCCACTCTTTGTTAGAAAATTTACAAGTCTAACCCTTGAAATAATTAAAATAATGATTATTTGAAACCGTACAACTTAATTCTTAAGAATTATAATTCATAGTTGAAGCATCTGGTTCCAACTTTCCTTTATCATTTATCCTTTAACCTCATGTATAATCAAAGTTTTCTTTTAAATAGAAACACAAACACTTTTAATATCAATGCACCAAAGCAATCATATGTTATAGGATACTAGATGCTATACTCTTCAATTAACTATATAGTCGAGTTCATACACTAAAGAATAATTTAAATTTACATGTTATTATTGTACCCAGTTTTACCCCATTCTTTGATTTATAATTATTTAATTTATTCCTACTTCCTATTGTTTGAGTTCACCATGTAGTTGTCCATCAATCCACCATGAACCTTTTTGCATGCATTGCAAGCAACCCTGTGTGACTTAAATCACAAAATATTTATTAAAGAAAAATTACACAATCTATTAATTTAATTTGCCTAACTATAATAGCAAGACTTGATAAGTGAGAGTTAAAGGAAACAATTGTTACACATAAGGTTGATCTTTGCATCTGTTAGTACATTAATAAACTTCTTTGTTACTTGACCATATCCATTCCTGGGTGTACAAATAAAGGGGAACAATTTTCGTAGGGTTTGTCTTTACAATCCATGATATCTCAACATGCTAACTATAAGTTACTTAATATTTATCAACCTCCACACCACCTACAAAACTTTTCCTGAATGCCCCTAAAGCTCAACCAACCCACGTTCCAGACCTCACCCTGAACCCCATCATCTCACTGTCCCAGAGAGTTTTGATTTCAAAAAATTATTATTTATAGATTCTATTTTTGAGTATTCTCGACAAGCATGAAAATCCTTCCTAGAATAGATAAATCTGCCCGTACTTTTCTAAACATTCTCTTTAAAACCCATTTCTCAAATTTTTCTATAAAAAGATTCAAAATTGCCTCTGCTACGCCTTATACTACTTCTACTTTTCAAAAACCTTTATCTTTTTATTAAACAACTTTTTTTTCAAACAATTTGATGATTTTGGGTCTCTTCAAAGAACAAGACCTATAAAACCCATATTTTTATTTCTCTAAATCTAACTGCTTCTGGGGATTCTATTTTTGAGGGTTCTCGATGTTGGTGAAAAATTTTAGGTTTTGAAAGACGACGGGGCCTAGCTAGAATCTTATATTCTCTGCTAAAACCTGATTTCATATTTTATAAGTAAAGATGCCCAAAATTTGTCTATTTTTCAAGAAAAAACTTATTTAAAAAAACAAAACCATCTGGTGCGGAACCTTTACTATCGGTGAATCTATAAAACCTATATTTTTTATTTCCCAAAAATTGTTTCATACCCTACTGGTTTTGTGATGCCATTTAAAAATCCCATTTCTAAGACTTTTCTACAAAAAAGATTCAGTGTACCTTTGGCTCCTGCTAATTTCTATTAGAACCTTACTTTTCAAAAAATAGATAATCTAAATCTATTCAACACACCAGCACCTATAAAATTTATATTTTTTATTTTCCCAAAAAAAATTATTTTGTAGATTCAATTTTTGAGGGGATCTTGCATGTTGGCAAAAAATTAGTTTTTTGAAATAAGGATAATCTGGGACTATTCAGCAAGACATTCTCTACAAAACCCAATTCTTAGTTTTTTAATAAAAAGATTCAAAAAAAATTCCTTTCTTACCTCTACTGCTTCTACTTTTCAAAAAAATCTATCCTTTAAAAAAAAAACTTATTTTGAAAAAAACGGACTATGTGGGTGTCTTTAGCTGTTGACCAACTATAAAACCCATATTTTCTATTTTCCCAAAAAAAAATTGTTTCGTAGAATTCTATTTTTTAGCGGTTCTTGCATGTTGGTGAAAAATCATTTTTTTGAAAAAAGGACGATCCGGGTCTACTCAAAACAAAATTCTCTACAAAACCCATTTCTTTGATTTTTCATAAAAAGATTCAAAAATTTTACCACTGTTACCTCCACTTCTTCTACTTTTCAAAAAAATCTTTCTTTTTTAAGAACAACTTATTTCAAAAATCGGATGATCTGGGTTTCTTGAGCACATGAGTACCTATAAAAAAATTGTTTCATAGAAATGAAGGTTCATGAAAGGTGATAGAAAATACGTGGATAAAATGCACAACTACAGTGTAATCCACAAGCGTAGCCACCAAAGTTGATCGATGGCCCACGAAAACTCAAATTTGAGGGGTTTCCTAAATGCGGCTATAACTCAAAAAAAAATCAACGTTCGCAATAGGCTATAGAAAATACACATACAAAATGGAAAACTACATGGCAATCCACAATTGTAGTCACCAAAGTTGATCTATGGCCCAAGAAAACTCAAACATGAGTAGTTTCCTAAGAGCAATTATTACTAAACAAAAAATGAATGTTCATGAAAGGCGATAGAAAATATGTGTATACATATGCACAACTACAGTGTAATCCACAATCGTAGTTACCAAAGTTGATCGATAGCCCACGAAAACTTAAACACGAGCATTTTCCTAAATGTAGCTATAACTCAACAAAAAATGAAGGTTCATGATAGACAATTAAAAACATACATACAAAATGCACAATTACAATACAATCCACAATTGTAGTCGCCAAGGTTGATCAGTGGCCCACAAAAACTCAAATATGAACTGTTTCCTAAATGCGGCTATAACTCAACAAAAAATGAAGGTTCACAAAACGTTATAGAAAATACGCACATAAAATGCACATTTAGAGTGTAATCCACAAGCGTAGTCATCAATGTTGATCGATGGGCCACAAAAACTCAAACTCGAGCAGTTTCCTAAATGCAGCTATAACTCAACAAAAAATGAAGGTTCACAAAAGGCGATAGAAAATACACGTAGAAAATGGACAACAACAGTGCAATCCACAATCATAGTCACCAAAGTTGATCGATGGCACATGACAACTCAAACACTAGTGTTTTCCTAAATGCGGTTATAACTCAAAAAATAAAAAAGATTCGTGAAAAGCGATTAAAAAATAGTGATCAAAATGCACAACTACAATACAATCTAGAATCATAGTGTCCAAATTTTATCAATGGCCCACAAAAACTCAAACATGAGGAAATTCATAAATGCGGGCATAACTCAACAAAAAGGAACATTCACGAAAAGTAATAGAAAATACATACCTAGAATTCACAACTGTAGTGTAATCCACAATCTTAATCACCAAAGTTGATTAATGGCCTACGAAAATTGAAACAAGGGCGGTTCGTGAAAGGTGATTGAAAATATGCATACAAAATGCACAACTATAGTACAATACACAATCGTAGTCACCAAAGTTGATTGATGGCCCACAAAAACTCAAACATGACCGGTTTCATAAATGCGGCTGTAACTTAAGAAAAAATGAAGGTTCGCGAAAGGTGATAGAAAATAAGCGTATAGAATGCACAAATATAGTGTAATCAACAAGCATCGTCACCAAAGTTGATCGATGGCCCACGAAAACTCAAACTCATGCAGTTTGCTAAATGTGGCTACAACTCAACAAAAAATGGAGGTTCGTGAAAGGCAATTAAAAATATGCGTACAAAATGCACAACTATAGTACAATCCATAATCGTAGTCACCAAAGTTATCGATGGCCCACAAAAACTAAAACATGAGCGCTTTCCTAAATGCGGTTATAACTCAACAAAAATTGAAGCTTCACAAAAGGTGTTAGAAAATACGCATGCATAATGGACAACTACAGTGCAATCCACATTCAAAGTTACCAAAGTTGATCCATGGCCCACAAAAACTTAAACATCCCGTCCCGTCAGTTTCATAATGGCGATGGAAAATACCTTTGATAGAATGCAACCTATATCCCGTTTAACGTCTACCACAAAGTCACTTGAAGGCCTATGAAAACACAAAATAAGGAGCATTTTCAGGAAATGAAAGGTGGAAGCCAATTGGTCAAAAACGAAATCTCGTGAAATGCACCGAAATGGTAAAGCAAAATGTACAACACGCAATAATCCTTACACCGCGCTCGATCCGTCCGCCCGTCGTTCGAATATCTGCGCACGCGCTACAACTCAAAGCCAGCGTTCAGCGCATGCTATTATAGAAAATATGTGTATAGAATGCAATACCATAAGCCAATCCGCCATAGTCACCAAAATGTATTGATCGCCTACAAAAACTCAAACACGACCGGTTTCCTAAATGTAGCTATAACTCAAGAAAAAATGAAGGTTCGTGAAAGGCGATAGAAAGTTAGCTTTCATAATGCACAAATATAATGCAATCCACAATCATAGTCACCAAAGTTGATCGATGTCCCATGAAAAATCAAGGACGAGCAGTTTCCTAAGTGCAGCTATCACTCAAGAAAAAATTAAAGTTCGCGAAAGGTGATAGAAAATATGTGTATAAAATGTGCAACTACAGTGTAATCCACAATCGTAGTCACCAAATTTGATCAATGGCCCACAAAAACTCAAACACGAGTGGTTTCCTAACTGCGGCTATAACTGAACAAAAAATGAAGGTTCATAGACATATATAGTGTAATTGACAATCATAGACACTAAAGTGGATCAATGGCCAAGGAAAACTCAAACACAATCGTTTTTCCTAAATGTGGCTATAACTTAACAAAAAATGAAAGTTTGTGAGAGGCAATGAAAAACAAGCATAAACAATGCACAACTATAGTACAATCCACTGCGCAGTAGCTCGCCATGCCGGATTGATAGCTGGATAAAACTCCAAACACGAAAGTGGTTTCCCTAAATGAGGCTATAACTTAAACAAAATTGAATGTTCACAAAATGGATGCAACTATTGCAATCCATTAAATTTAGTCACTAAAGTTTGATCGATGGCCCGCCGAAACCTTCAAAGATACAGCGTTCTTGCTGTCCGCCATAATTTGAACCAAAATGAAGGTTCGTGGAAAGGATAGAATTATACAGTACAAAATGCACAACTACAAGCGGCAATCCACAATCGTAGGTCACCAGCCTAACGTCCCAACCCTTCCAACCCATTTTCCAAAGTGCAACTAGAACTTAAAAAAAAATTAAGGTTCGCAAAATCCGATAGAAAATACGCGTATACAATGCACAACTATAGTGTAATCCACAATCGTAGTGACCAAAGTTGATCAATGACCCATGAAAACTCAAACATGAGCATTTTCCTAAATGTGGTTATAACTCAACAAAAAATGGAGAGTCGCGAAAGGAAATAGAAAATACAGTTATAGAATGCGCAAGTACAGTGTAAATCAAAAGCGTAGTCACTAAGTTGATCAATGGCCCTAGAAAACTCAAATTTCAGTGGCTTCCAAAATGTGGCTATAACTCAAAAAAAATAAGGTTCGTAAAAGGCAATAGAAAATACAAGTATATAATGCACAACCACAATGTAATCCACAATAGTAGTCACCAAAGTTGATCGATGTCCCACGAAAACTCAAACACGACTGTTTTGCTAACTATAGCTCTATAACTGAAAAAAAATGAAAATTCGTAAAAGGCGATTAAAAATATGCATACATAATGCACTACAGTACAATCCACAATCATACTCACCAAAGTTGATCAATAGCCTAAAAAAACTCAAACAAGCGCGGATTCTTAAATGCGGCTATAACTTAACAAAAAATGAAGGTTGCAAAAGGTGATTGAAAATATGCGTACAAAACATATAACTACAGTGTAATCCACAATTGTAGTCACGAAAGTTGATTGATGGCCCATGAAAACTCAAACACGAGCGGTTTCCTAAGTGAGGTTATAACTCAACGAGAAATGAAGTTTTGTGATAGGCGATAAAAATACATGTATAGAATGAACAACTATAGTTTAATCCACAATCATAGTCACCAAAGTTGATCAATGACTGATGAAAACTAAAATACGAGCCGTTTCATAAATACGGCTATAACTAAACAAAAAATGAAGCTTCACAAAAGGAAATAGAAAATACGTGACCAGAATGGACTACTACAGTGCAATCCACAATCATAGTCACAAAAGTTGATCGATGGCCTTCGAAAACTCCACCTTGAGCAGTTTCCTAAATGAGGCTATAACTGAAAAAAAAAATGAAGGATCATGAAAGGCGATAGAAAATACACATACGAAATGGACAACTACAGTGCAATCCACAATCGTAGTTACCAAAGTTGATTGATGGCCAAGTTAAATTGAAACACGACTAGTTTCCTAAATGCGGCTATAACTCAATAAAAAATGAAGGTTCGCGAAAGGTGATAGAAAATTAGTGTTCATAACGCACAACTACAATGAAGTCCACAATCGTAGTCACTAAAGTTGATCGACGACCCATGAAAACTCAAACACGAGCGGTTTCGTAAATACAGCTATAACTTGGAAAAAAATGAAGCTTCACGAAAGGCAATGGAAAATATGTGTACAAACTGGAAAACTATAAAATGCAATCCACAATTGTAGTCACCAAAGTTGATTGATGGTCCACGAATACTCAAATACGAGCGGTTTCCTAAATGCGGCTATAACTCAACGAAAAATTAAGGTTTGTGAAAGGGGATAGAAATATGTGTACAAAATTCACTACTACATTGCAATGCACAATTGTAGTCACCAAGGTTGATCGATGCCCCACAAAAACTCAAACACGAACATTTCCTAAATGCGGCTATAACTCAACAAAAAATGAATGTTCGTGACAGGTGATAGAAAATATGCATATAGAATGCACAACTATAGTGTAAATCCATAAGCCTAGCCTACAAAGTTGATCAATGGCCCACAAAACTCAAACACGAGTGATTTCCTAAATACGGCTATAATTAATTAAAAAATGAATGTTCGTGAATGGTCAAAGAAAATACACGTATGGAATGGACAACTATAGTGCCATCCATAATCGTAGTCACCAAAGTTGATAAATGGCCCACGAAAACTCAAACATGAGTGGTTTCCTAAGTGCATCTATTCTATAACTAAAAAAAATGAAGTTTTACGAAAGGCAATAGAAAATACATGTATAGAATGCACAACTAAAGTGTAATTCACAATCGCAGTGACCAATGTTGATCGACGACCCAGGAAAAGTTAAACACGAGCATTTTTCTACATGCAGCTATAACTCAACAAAAAATGAAGGTTTGTGAAAGGCGATTAAAAATATGCGGACAAAATGCACAACTATAGTACAATCCACAATTGTAGTCGCCAAAGCTGAACAATGGCTCACAAAAACTCAAACATGAGTAGTTTCCTAAATACGACTATAACTCAACAAAAAATGAACTTTCGTGAAAGGCAATAGAAAGTACACTTATAGAATGTGCAACTACAGTGTAATAAAAAGCGTAGTCACCAATGTTTGTCGAGCGCCCATGAATACTCAAACATGAGTGTTTTCCTAAATGCAAATATAAGTCAACAAAAAATGAAGGTTCGTGAAAGGCAATTAAAAATATTTGTATAAAATGCACAACTACATTACAATTGACAATCATAGTCACCAAAGTTGATCGATGGCCCAAAAAGACTCAAACATGAGTGGTTTCCTAAATGTCGCATTTATGAAACTGCTCATGTTTGAGTTTTAGTCAGCCATCAATCAACTTTGGTGACTACGCTTGTGGATTACATTGTAGTTGTGCATTCTGTACACGTAGTTTCTATCGCCTGTCACAAACGTTCATTTTTTGTTGAGTTATAGCTGCATTTAGGAAACCGCACATGTTTGAGTTTTTGTGGGCCATCGATCAAATTTGGTGACTACGTTTTTGGATTGTACTGTACTTGTGCATTCTGCACACAAATTTTTAATTGCCTTTCATGAACCTTCAATTTTTGTTGAGTTATAACCACATTAGGGCGGTACTGTTTGAGTTTTAAGATGACATCGATCAACTTGGTGATGGCGGCTTTATAAGTTACACTATAATTGTGCATTCTATTTGAGAGGTTCTTGCATGTTGGTGAAAAATTAGTTTTTGGAAAAGGGCGATCTAGGTCTACTAGGGAATGGGCGTCATCATTCAGATTGATCCGAAATCCTATTTTTTTTTTTTTTTTTTTTTTTTTTTTTTTCAGATCTCGCTGAACAATTGAGGATATCATCAAAGTCATCGGTCAGGGGTTCATGATCCGGTTGGCATCTGATCAGGGATCTGTTCAAGCTCCTCAAAAACCCATTTCTCATTTTCATAAAATATTCAAAATTTCCTCTGTTACCTCTACTGTTTCTACTTTTCAAAAAAATATATATCTTTTTCAAAAATAACTTATTTTTCCAGAAAATGGACGATCTGGGTTTCTTTAGCACACGACACCTATAAAAAGCATATTTCATTTTTTCCAAAAAAAATTGTTTCGTAGATTCTATTTTTTGAGGGGTTCTTGCATGTTGTTTAAAAAGTATTTTTTCGAAAAGAGGATGATTTGGGTATACTTAGAATGACATTCTCTACAAAACCCATTACTCAGATTTTTCATAAAAAGATTCAAAAAATTTGCCTCTGTTACCTCCACTGCTTCGACTTTTCAAAAAAATCTCTCTTTTTCAAGAACAACTTATTTTTTCAAAAACTGGATAATCTGGGTTTCTTGAGCACACAAGTACCTATAAAACCCATATTTTTTATTTTCCCAAAAAAAATTGTTTTGTGGATTCTATTTTTGAGGGGTTCTAGCATATTGGTGAAATATTAGTTTTTTGACAAAAGGACGATATGGGTCTACTCAGAACAACATTCTCTACAAATTCCATTTCTTAGGTTTTCATAAAAAGATTCAAAAATTTTGCCTATGTTACATCATTGCTTCTACTCTTTAAAAAAATCTATATCTTTTTAGAAAATAGACGATCTAGGTCTCTTTAGTACGCAAGGAGCACCTATCAAAACCATTTTTGTATTTTCCCAAAAAAAATTGTTTCATACATTCTATTTTTGAGTTGTTCTTGCATGTTGGTAAAAAATTAGTTTTTCGAAAATATGATGATCTAGGTCTTCTTAGAACAACATTCTCTACAAAATCCATTTCTCAGATTTTTCATTAGAAGATTTAAAAAATTTATTTATGTTACCTCTACTACTTCTACTTTTGAAAAAATTCTATCTTTTTCATGAAAAACTTATTTTTTCAAACAACAGACTATCTGTGTCTATTCAGCAAACAAGCACCTATAAAACACATATTTTTGATTTTCCAAAATAAATAGTTTCGTAGATTCTATTTTCCAGAGGTTCTTGCATGTTGGTGAAAAAGTAGTTTTTCAGAAAAAAGGACGATTTAGGTCTACTAAGAACGTCATTCTCTACAAAACCCATTTCTCAATTTTTTCATAAAACATTCAAAAAAATCTATCTTTTTCAAAAACTTATTTAAAAAAAAACGGATGATTTGGGTGTCTTTAGTTGTCGAGCACCAATAAAACCCATATATTTTATTTTCCCCAAAAATAGTTTACATTAGATTCTATCTTTGAGAGCTTGCGTGAGGTGAAAAATTAGGGTTTGAAAAAGGGACAATGGACCCTGCTTCAGAGCATTTATTCTAGCATTTCTTAGGTTTTCATAAGATTCAAAATTTTGTTTCCTCTTTACTATTCAAAAAATCATTTTCAAGAATAGCTTATTTTTTAAAAAGCGGACGATCACGGGTCTCTTTGAGTCACACCAAAGAAGAGTTTATCGATGAAACATGACAAATTCGTATGAGCATTTTAAGTAAGTATCTGACTATAACCTACAAAAATGAAAGGTTCACGAAGGTGATAGAAAATAGGCATTATATAAAACTATAGTACATTCCACAATTGTAGTTACCAAAGTTGATCGATGGCTCTCGAAAACTCAAACACGAGTGGTTTCATAAGCGTAGCTATAACTAAACAAAAAATGAAGGTTCACGAAAGGCGGAAGAAAATACGTGTATAGAATGCATAACTAAAGTATAATCCACAATCATATTCACCAAAGTTTATCGATGTCCCAAAAAATCTCAAACATGAGCGGTTTCCTAAATGAGGCTATAAATCAACAAAAAATGAAGATTTGCATACGCGTATAGAATGCATAACTACAGTGTAATCCAAAAGGGTAGTCACTAAAGTTGATTGATGGCCCAAGAAAACTCAATCTCGAGCAGTTTCATAAATGCGAATATAACTCAACAAAAAATGAAGGTTTGCTAAAGGCAACAGAAAATACACGTATAGAATGGACAACTACAATTGAATCCTCAATCATAGTCAGCAAAGTTGACCGATGGCCCACGAAAACTCAAACACGAGTGGTTTCCTAAATGCGGTTATAACTCAACAAAAAATGAAAGTTCACGAAAGGTGATAGAAAATACTCGTATAGAATGCTCAACTATAGTGTAATTGAGATATAGTCGCACTTAGGAAACCGCTAGGGTTTGAGTTTTCATTGGCCATCAATCAACTTTGGTGTCTACACTTGTGGATTACACTGGAGTTGTGTAATCATTCTACACATATTTTCTAGTGCCTTTCACGAACTTCTTTCTTTGGTGAGTTATAGCCCCATTTAGGAAATCGCTCATGTTTGACTTTTTGTGGGCCATCGATCAACTTTGGTGACTACGATTGTGGATTGTATTGTAGTAGTGCATTTTGTATCAATATTTTTAATTGCCAATAACGAACCTTCATTTTTTGTTGAGTTTTAGCCGCTTTTAGGAAAACGCTCGTGTTGTAGTTTTCTTGGGCCATCGATCAACCTTGGTGACTACGATTGTGGATTGTACTGTAGTTGTGCATTTTGTACAAATATTTTTAATTGCCATTCACAAACCTTAATTTTTGGTTGAGTTATAGCCGCATTTAGGAAAATCCTCATGTTTGAGTTTTTGAGGGCCATCGATCAACTTTGGTGACTACGATTGTTGATTGCACTGTAGTTGTCCATTTTGTACGCATATTTTGAATTGTGTTTTTGTTGAATTATAGCCACATTTAGGAAACCGCTCTAGTTTGAGTTTTCGTGGGCCATCGTTCAACTTGGGTGACTATGATTGTTGATTACAATGGAATTGTCCATTCTACGAATAGTTTCTATGCATACGTACCTTCATTTTTTGTTGAGTTATAGCATTTATTAGGAAGCGGCTCATGTTTAAGGATTTTGTGGTACATCAATCAACTTTGGTAAGTCTGGTGTGGATTATCTTAGTTACGCATTATCGCTCGCATAATTTTAGCGCCTCGTGAACCTTCATTTGTTGAATTATAGCATTCTGAAATGATAGATGTTTGAGTTTGTGGGCCGTAGATGGCTGACGACTTCGCTTCATGTACAATGTAGTTATTGCGTCGATATTGCCTTGTTACCTCGGCTGCTTCTGCTTTTCCAAGAATGAACAATCTGAGTCTCTTTTAGCACGAGGCACCTATAAAACCCATATTTCAATTTTCCCAAAAAATTAGTTCATAGATTCTATTTTTGAGGGGTTTTTGCATGTTGGTGAAAAATTAGTTTTTTTAAAAAAGGACATCTGGATCTTCTAAGAATGACATTCTCTACAAAATCTATTTCTCAAATTTTTTATAAAAAGATTCAAAAAATTTGCGTATGGTTCCTCTACTACTTGTACTTTGAAAAAAATCTATCCTTTTCAGGAACAAATAATTTTAAAAAACAAATGATCTAGGTCACTTTAGCACACGAGCACCTATATAACTCATATTTTCAATTTTCCCAAAAAAAAATTGTTTCAGAGATTCTATTTTTGAGGGGTTCTCGCATGTTGATCAAAAAATATTTTTTTGTAAAAAGGACGATTTGGATTTACTTAGAATGGCATTTTCTAGAAAACCCATTTCTCAGATTTTTCATAAAAAGATTCAAAAAAAAATTTGATGTTACCTCTACTACTTCTATTTTTTTAAAAAGTCCATCTTTTTCAACAACAACTTACTTTTACAAAAAATGGACGATCTGTATCTCTTAAGCACACCAGCACCTATAAAACCCATATTTTTTATTTTACCAAAAAAAAATTATTTTTCGTAGATTCTATTTTTGAAAGGTTCTTGTATGTAGTGAAAAATTAGTTTTTCGGAAAGAGGACAATTTGGGTCTACTAGGAATGACATTCTCTACAAAACCCATCTCTCAAATTCTTCATAAAAAGATTCAAAAAGATTGCTTCTACTGCTTCTACTTTTCAAAAAAATCTATTTTTTTAAAGAACAAGTTATTTTTTCAAACAACGGACGATCTAGGTCTTTTCAGCACACGAGCACCTATAGTTTTTTGAAAAAAGTACGATCTAGGTCTATTCAGAACGACATTCTCTACAAAACCCATTTCTCATTCTTTTCTTAAAAAGATTCAAAAAATTTGCCTCAAACCTCTATTGCTTCTACCTTTGAAAAAAATCTCTCTTTTTCAAGAATTTATTTTTAGAAAAATGGACGATCTGGGTGTCTTTAGCTGTTGAGCATAAAAACCATATTTTTTATTATCCCAAAAAAATTTGTTTCGTAGATTCTATTTTTGAGGGGTTCTTGCATGTTGGTGAAAAATTAGTTTTTCAAAAAAAGGACGATCTAGGTATACTCAGAACGACATTCTCTACAAATCCCATTTCTTAGATTATTCATAAAAAGATTCAAAAAAAATTGTCTCAGTTACCTCTATTGATTCTACTTTTCAAAAAAATATATCTTTTTATAGAATAACTTATTTTTTCAAAAAATAGACGATCTGAATCTCTTTAGCACACCAGCACCTATAAAACCCATATATTTTATTTTCCAAAAAAATTGTTTTGTAGATTCTATTTTTGAGGGATTTTGCATGTTGGTGAAAAATTAGTTTTTCAAAATAGGGATGATCTGGGTCTACTTAGAACGACATTCTCTACAAAACCAATTTATCAGATATTTCATAAAAAGATTCAAAAAAAATTCCTCTGTTACCTTTATGCTTCTACTTTTAAAAAAAATCTATCTTTCTCAAGAACAACTTATTTTTTCAAAAAATAGACGATCTGAATCTCTTCAGCACACCAGCACATAAAAAACCCATACTTTTTATTTTCCCCAAAAAAAATTGTTTTGTAGATTCTATTTTTTTGCGGTTCTTGCATGTTGGTGAAAAAATAGTTTTTTGAAATAAGGACGATTTGGGTCTATTCAAAATGACATTCTCTAGAAAAACAATTTCTAAGTTTTTTCATAAAAAGATTCAAAAAATTTGCCTTTGTTACCTCTAGTGCATCTACTTTTCAAAAAAATCTATCTTTTTCAAAAATAACTTATTTTTCAAAAAAACGAACTATCTGGGTGACTTTAGCTATTGAGCAGCATAAAACCCATTTTTTTTATGGCCCACGAAAACTCAAACACGAGCATTTTCCTAAAAGCAGCTATAACTTAAAAAAATTGAAGATTCATGAAACGCGATGAAAAATATGCGTACATAATGCACAAATACAATACAAACCACAATCGTAGTCATCAAAGTTGAATCACCAACGAAAACTCAAACTCGAGCAGTTTCTTAAATGCGGTTATAACTCAAAAAAAAATGAAGGTTCACGGGAGGGTATATAAAATAAACGTACAAAATGGACAAACTACAGTGCAATTCACAATCACAGTCACCAAAGTTGATCGATGGCCCATGAAAACTCAAACACGAGCAGTTTCCTAAGTGCAGCTAATATAACTCAACGAAAAATGAAGGTTCGTGAAAGGCGATTAAAAAAATGCATACAAAATGCACAACTATTTTTAAATCCACAATTGTAGTCACCAAAGTTTATCGATGGCCCACAAAAACTCAGACATGAGGGTCTTCCTAAATGTGGCTATAACTCAATAAAAAATAAACGTTCACGAAAGGAAATGGAAAATACACGTATAAAATGTAGAACTACAGTGTAATCAACAATCTTAATCACCAAAGGTTATCAATGGCCTATGAACACTCAAACACGAGCGATTTGCTAAGTGTGGTTATAACTCAACTAAAACTGAAGGTTCATGAAAGGATATAGAAAATATGCATACAGAATGCACAACTACAGTGTAATCCATAATCATATTGAAAAAGTTGATTGATGGCCCACAAAAACTCAAACATGAGCAATTTCCTAAATGCGGCTGTAACTCAAAAAAAATGAAGGTTCGCGAAAGGCGATGGAAATTACGCGTACAGAATGCCCAAATATAATGTTATCCACAAGCATCGTCACCAAAGTTGATTGATGAACCACAAAAACTCAAACTCGAGCAGTTTGCTAAATGTTGCTATAACTCAACAAAAAATAAAGGTTCTTGAAAGGTGATCAAAATATGCATACATAATGGACAACTATAGTACAATCCAAAATTGTACTCACCAAAGTTGATCGATGGCCCACAAAAACTCAAACATGAGCGATTTCCTAAATGCGAATATAACTCAACAAAAAATGAAGGTGTGGAAAAGGTGATAGAAAATACGTGTATAAAATGCACAACTACAATGTATTCAACAAGCATAGTCACCAAAGTTGATCTATGGCCCACGAAAAATCAAACTCGAGTAGTTTCCTAAATGCGGCTATAACTCAAGAAAAAATGAAGCTTCGCAAAATGTGATAGAAAATACACATACAAAATGAGAAACTACATTGCAATCCACATTCAAAGTCACCAAAGTTGATCCATGACCCACAAAAACTTAAACATGAGCGGTTTCCTAAATGCGGCTATAACTCAACAAAAAATGAAGGTTCACGAAAGGCGATAGAAAATACGCGTATAGAATGCACAACTATAATTTAATCCAAGAACGTAGTTAGCAAAGTGTATCCATGGCCCAAAAAAAATCAAACACGAGCGGTTTCCTGAATGCAGCTATAACTCAACAAAAAATGAGGGTTCGTGAAAGGCAATAGAAAATTGCCTTTCATAATGGAAAAATACAATGCAATCCACAATCGTAGTCACCAAAATTTATTGATGTCCCACGAAAAATAAAACACGAGCAGTTTCCTAAGTGGAGCTATAACTCAAGAAAAAATGAAGGTTCGCGAAAGGCAATAGAAAATACATTTATAAAATGCACAACTATAGTGTAATCCACAATCCTAGTCACCAAAGTGGATCGATGGCCCAGGAAAACTCAAACTTTGGCAAATATTACAGGAAGTTTGTAGAAGTATAGGAAATGGAAGTGGTCAAAATTCAAAGTGTGTTGTGCCTCTCACTGGGGTAGCTTCAGGAAAAGGATAGGAAATGGAAGTGGTCAAACAAGTTCCAGGCAACATTTGACACATTGAAGGAGAGACTCACAACGTCACTTGTGTTGGCATTGCCTGACTTCACAAGTCCTTTTGAGGTCAAAAGCATTGCGTCAGAC
>VDFB02215249.1:59599-87288 GCA_007258455.2 Sequoia sempervirens | reverse complement strand
AACAACAATTAGCTAAAGGACAAAGTGCTACAGTGCCATCACTAGAAGACAAAGTAGGGAAAAGGACAAAATGTAATTTTAAATTGTGATATATTGGGGGTTGGTGAAACCCTATTTTGTAATGAATCTTGGACACACAATAAGAATTAATCTTTGCCACTCATTTGACTTTTGGGGCACTATAAATAGGGGTTTCCTCTCATTTGCAAAGGGAGTTGAGTTGTTGTAAAGACATGCTGCAGAAATTTATAAAGAAAATACATTGACTTGATGCATTTTCTGAGTTTCTCACATGTTGCTTGATTCAATCTCCATTGTTAGATGTTTAACTTAGGTTTTATTGTTGTTCTAGTTAGCCATTTTCTTGCTTTGGTAGATTTTAGGAATGCTGTCCTGTGATCGTGAAAATTCTTGCTGTGTTGATGACTTCTCAGTCCATACTTTTTATTGTTTGTTGATGGTAGATAGTTGTGTAAAGTTAGTCTGAGCTTGAATTCAAAGCTGCTCCAAAACTTTTATCTTTGTTCATGCATGTACATGGTGAATGAAAGACAAAACATTTGTAGACCTTAGAAGATATCACAAGTTCCACGATACTGTGAGATTTCTGGTTAAATGGAATATTGTTTCAGGAAGCTGTCTATTGCAGGAACTCCATCATCATTGTTCACAATTAGTTGCAGATCTAGGAACTCTCTCTCTCCCCTGTCCTTTTTCCCTTTTTTTTAATGAGTAACCTATGCTAAGGTTCATTGCACATTGTAAAGCCAAATCTAATAACAAAATGGAGTTCAAGACCGCTGTTTGAACCTACAGCAAATGCATAACAACTCTCCCATCTTAAGAACTCTTTTTTAAGATCCAACTTCCTATGCTTTGTAATTCCTATGTAAGACCGCCTTGTGATTCCAGTAAATCACACTCAACAATTTGGAGATATTCCAAGCACTAAGACCCGGAGCATTAGAGACCTTGATAGTGTTCTCAATCCCATTGTGGAAGATTGTCTTTCAAGAGGTAGTGCATCCAATACACTCAGCCTTCTTAAGTGTTGGAGAAGTGGCTAAAAACACATCAATAATATAATCAGAATAGGGTTGGCCTCATCACAAAGGGTTCTTTAAGATGACACTTCTTTAAAATTATTTTTGTTCAATTAACAAACTTCTTCCCAATTAACAAAGTGTTCTAGGTTTCAAAATAAATCTAGTTCAATTAACATGCCACTTACCAATGAATAAAGTGTTCTTGGTTTTAAATTAAATCTAGCTCAATTAATAGGCCACTTCCCAATTAAAAGAGCATTATGGGATTTAAATTAAAGTTGTGGGTTGAATGAAACATTGTGTTTTTTAGCCTATAAAATTTTAACTCATGGATTGTAAGATATGTTTCAAATTTAAATACCTTCCCTAGTTAGCTCACATATTGATTCATAATGCTTTAAAAATATTTGCACATGTTTTTCATTTCAGGTTAGACAGTAATGAAAGGAGATTATTGGTCATTCAAGGTTATCCCAAAGGTATTCATGGATTTCACACCCCTTATCTTCATGTTATATAGATATGTGTATCCCAAGCAATGCATCTTCCTAATTTTCTCTTATCTCAGGCTTGCGCATAAATAATTACATTTTATTTGGTCATATGTTAGGATTCACCATGTATATAAAGTTGCAACTTAAACTACAATGTATTGTTTAACCTACACAAGTTTAGTTCATGGTTTTTAAGATGTGTTTTTGTGCAAACTAGAGGTATTTCAAAGGAATAGTTATATTTCACAATATTTCTATTTAGATAACAGAGGTATTTGCACCCCAACAAAATTATATTCTTCATTTTATATTGTTGTAGGGTTGTGATAGGATTTTATTGTATATATGAAGTTATAAGTTGAACTACATGTTGTGTTGTTCAACCTCCACAAGTTTAGCTCATGGTTCATAATATGTGTTTTTGTGCATATTTGATGTTATCAAAAGGAACAGTTAGATTTCACAACTTTTCTCTTCAGGTAATAGAGGTATGTTCACCCTAACAAAAGGGTATTCCTAATTTTATGTTGTTATAAGGTTGTGATAGGATTTCATTATATATATGAAGTTGTAGGTTGAACTACACATTATGTTTTTCAACTTGTACAATTTTAGTTCATATTTTGTAATATGTGTTTCAAGCGTATATCTCTCCTAGTTGACTCAAATATTTATTCAAAATTATTTCAATGGATTTAAACAATGTGTTATTGATTTTGAGGTTGGTGGCAGCAATGGAAGGACTTAATTGGCCATTCGAGGTTATATCTAATCTATCGATGGATTTCACAACCTTTCTCTTCATGTAATAGATATATATGCACCCCAACCAATGTGTCTTCTCGATTTTTTGTTATTTCATGCTTATGTACAAATTATTATATTTAATTTTGCATGTTAGGATTTGAATCTATATATAAAGTTTTTCATTTAACTACACATTATGTTGTTCAACTTGCACATGTTTAGTTCATGGTTCATAAGATGTATTTTTCTACACATTTAAGGTTATCTCAAATGAATGGTTGAATTTCACAACCTTTCTCTTCACATAATAGAGGTATGTGTAACTCAACAAAAGTGTATTCTTGATTTTATGTTTTGTAGGGTTGTGTTAGGATTTCATTGTATACATGAAGTTCTAGGTTGAACTACATGTTGTGTTGTCCAAATTTCTTTATGATGTGCTTTAATTTAAGTTTTATTTTATTAATTTATGGATGTGCTTTAATTTAAGTTTTATTTTATTATTTTAATAGTGTGAATCCAAATATCTATAAAATAGCTAATTGATTTTTGTGAGATTTTCTTTAATAAAAAATAACAATTACATACATTAAAAAATCATTCTTTAAAAAATGTAAAAATAAGTAACATTTATTTATTTTAGAAAGATTTAATGAAATGATTTTATTAAGCAAAAAACAAAAAAGATTTTTTTAAAAAAGTTAAGAAAATAGTTTACCTTGCTTTCCCTACAAATTTTCCCATAACAACCCAAACTTCTTAGCCAATTATGTTTAAGAAGAATAATTTTTACAAGTTTTAAAATTAAGTATTTAACATGTTCACTTTTAAAAAATAAATTATATTTGATGAGCATAAAATTCTAGTTTTTAATTGGTTCAAAACTAACTTATTAATAACTAAATAACTAAATATTAGAATTGAAATATTAATAAAATATAATTCTATATTTCATTTCAATCTTATCAACTTCTTTTCTTTTCTTTGTTTTCAAAATAAAAAGCCTACTTTTAAATTGTTAAATCATTTGGAAAATAAAAATAAATAATGGCTATTGAAATTAACATCCTTCTCCTCAATTCAATAAATAATAAATTAACATAATAGTTTTAATTTATTAAATGTGTTAGTTATTACTTAGGTGAAGTACTTTAAGAGAAATATTGTTTATATATAATTCAAAGAATGTAAAGGGAGTTGAAGATAAATGACTAAATTTGTATATTGGAGCCTTGTGTTCTTTGATTGTTTCCCAATTTCAATGCATTGGGGATAACATTATGGATCTCTTTCATACAATTTTCACAACACCAATTTCACATATAGATAAGTATACACCAAATACACATTATCTAGCCAATTTCCTTTCCTTATCATTATCATATTTTAGTCATGTCATCAAAAATTCATTTTGTATTTATATAAATTTCTTCCTCAATTTGTAGGTACTTCTTTACAGTCTACATAGTTTTAGGGGGGACAATTATTAGCCATCATATTCTTCATTTATGTGTAGTAACTCATTCAAATAGTATGCTACTTTTCCTTTAATAGTATTATAGCCCTGATGAGTGTCAATTACACAAAAAGGACTAAAAGAGTATAATTAATCTAGATGGCTTAGAATCTAGATAATTCTATCATTTCCATGATTGATTAATATTATTTTTAATTTGGGACACCTCATATATTTATTTGAGCATGCATGAAAAGAGGGAAATTTAATAACTAAAGGTGCATAACTATAAATTTAACCCCTTTTTTTTACTCCACTTTTCATGAATTTCATAAATGCGCAGTCTTAACACTCAACTTGGGTCATTTGACACACAATATTGAACCATCATCTATATCTACTTTACAAATCATCTCAATCTACACCAATCCATATTTAAATGGTTTCTACCTTCTTAGACTATAACATACCCACCATCTTGTTCCTTGGATTAGGTCATGTTGTGGCCTACTCATGCCAATTTAAATTTCACCCACTATTGAAGCTTTCTACAAATGTGATTTTTATTCGATTAATTTGCATGACAAAGTCCCAATTTGTGTCTATGATTTGTATTGAGGGACATCAATGCATCTCGTTGAGGATAATCAATTATTCTTAGCATACAATCATAGTTAGAACATTTAAAATATAGGTGCATCAATATTTGCATAATTTATTATTATTTTTTAATCTTTGTACATCAATGATGCATGACTATTATCAAGGAAGCTTTAATGTTATTCCTTTTATTTTATTATAGGAATCCAAAGTTTCTTTTCAATATCACAACCCATTTTCAAACTTGTGTACAAGTGTATGCAAGCTATTTCTATAGGTGAACAAAAGAATAAACCACACTTGTTAAACTAGATTGAGTGGATGTCCTAGTCCCAAGACTAGGCCATGTGTGTGACTATATTTTAGAAAACACAATTCTTTCAATTATGTCATCCAACGTACTAATCTTTTCTTTGGTAATAAATCATTTTTATAGTCTTTTGTCATAATGTATTAAATGGGAAAAGAGATCAAACTTGACATAATGTCAAAATCCACATAAAAATCTTGATCCATTTTTAATTTTATTTTCTTAATGTCAATTGTTTGAATCCCAACATTTATTTCAATATAAACTATTTTAACTCAATTAGAATTAGACATACATCTTTGATTAATCTATTTTTTTTACTCTACAACCTAAATATAACATTTTTAAATATATATTATAATATTTCAAACTTTTAAAATTAGATAATAAAGAAATTGAGCTTTTTAACTATTTTATAATAAATTAAAAGCATCAAAATATACAATGGTGTGAAAGCAAAGATATGCCGGAGTCAATTTGATTTTTACTTTGTCCAAAGAAAATCACATTTTGTTAAGCTTTTTCCATTAAAATATTTAAAAGCATATCTTTAAAATCCAAATAATCCACATAAAGTGTATTAAAAACCCTAAGATATTGAAGGTTCTATTTTTACATCCGAATAATTAGTAAATAAAAGCAGAAGTTTAAAGGCAAAATCTCCAGCATTTGTGCCAGGAAACATTGATAGGACAAATTACAGGTTGGCGTTTTCCAAAATATGTGCTTGAGTAGGATGCTTAAAACTACAGTGAAGAAAAACCAATACAAATTCAAAAAATCATAAGAACTGTTTCCAGATTGCAGCCAAGGAAAACCTAGACTGATTCAAAAAATCAACTAGCTTATTTTATTTCACAGCATCACGAGAAAAGTTAAAAAACAACGGCTGCAGTAAGAAATCTACATATGGTTAGAAGCTAACCATTGCTTGGCTGATAACTAACTAACTCTTTACCTATTTACATTTAATAAAAGAGCTACAGTTCTGCGAGGTTTAAGGGTAAATCGAGTGCTGGGCCAATCCATTCATCTGTAAAATGGAGAAGCAGGGAATAACTGCTCACACCACCAAATTGCAGTCGAGTGCATCTGCTCCCTCTGGCATTACTCTTGTCATCAGCAGCACTGCAAAGGCACCCACTATCAAAACTTTCTACAACACCCACTGCCAGTAAAACCTTGTGAAAAGAAAAATTTCAAAGCCGCACGACATAACGTAATCTGTGGCATATTTATTATATTGCTGCTCATAAGCCATTTGAGAAAGACTCTGCATGCTGCGCAGCCCAAACAGAGAATGGAGATCGCTGAGGAAAAATGAAAAGCAAAAATACACTGTTCAAATTTAAATTTCGTGAAACAGCGGAAAATTTAGGCGTGTTTGAAATTTAAATTAGGCGCATTGGAATTAATAAGAGCCGGTGGCTTTTGGAGTTTGCTGCAGAGTAAGTTTGCTAGCTCCGCACAGTACATCCCTGACTTGGAATTCGCTGCCTGAGTTACAGTACTTCCCTGACATAATCCATAAGACTATGCATGAGGCATTGGCTTACCATAACATAGCCAGTGCCGGACAAACACAATAACCCCTACAGAAAACGGAAAAGGGCAAAAAGCATTGACCGGTCAAGCTTAGTGTGGAGCACTGCCTCCGATAGCGACGGCGCCATAATAAAAATATGCACATGGCAAACGTCGTTTACATGGTCTCCTGGAAATGTCGCACACAAGGAAAGGGTGAATATGTGCGCATGGCAAACGTCGCTTACATGGTCTACTGGAAACTGGAAATGTCCCACACAAGGAAAGGGTGCATCTTACACCACTGCTAGAAGCTTCGTTGCCTAAAAATTATTAAAAAAGCATACAACCATTTTAGAGAAAAAAAGAAATCATGTGATGTTTGAATATTAGGGTAGGAGGAATAAGAAAGACCTGGTAGAAACCATAAGAGTGTCCGAATGCTGATGGGGATGTAGGGAGTGATGGAAGGTCCTCCCACAATCGATGGCGAAATTGTCACAAGATCTAAAATTGTGACAAAGCTGTCTGTTCCGCCAGTGTCTTTGATACATGTAGAGATTTCACGTTATAAAGCCACTTGAAAATTTATATTTCTATATACATTAGATCGAAGGAAGCCAAATTGGGCAATTCAGGCAATAACCAAGCTGAAAATTGTTGTTTGTTGGAGCGGATGTAATTGACAGGGGTCCAAAAGGATTCCACAGAGGTGGAGCTATTGTTCAACTCTCCCTGTTCATTCAGTGGTGACATGGCAGAGCACGACGAAGTGAAAGCCACTCGCTTCACTGTTTTGGCTTTCACACACGACTTCAACACATTGATTGTCCCCTGAACCGCAACCTCCACAACCTCATTCTGCTCATAAACACATTGCAGCAAAAGAAAAACCCACATAATATTATTCAGTATATACTGTTGTGGGTTGAAAAGTAAGAATCAAGTGTGATGCAGTCTTCACCTCGGGATCTTTGGAGCCAAAGTCGAGGAGATGCGACGAAGAAGACACCTTCGCAGCCCGAAATGGGTGAATCAAAGCTGCCTTCCACACGCAGATCTGCATTAAAGAGCTTAAGCCTTCCATCAGCACCAGGAAGAAGTTGTAGATAGTGTATGTCCTCCTCCTTCCCTGTAAATGCTCCAAAATTATACCTTATATCCTAATCATTAATATAAACTTAAAAAGAATGGCAATAATGGGTATACCAGATGGAGGAAGAATAGTTGCATGGACAAAAAAGCCTCTATGGAGAAGAGAGTTGACGAGCGAGGAGCCAATGAAGCCATCTCCACCCACTACGCAAAACCTTCCTTGCGTTTCTATTTTCCTCCTCTGTCGCTTGTTTTTCAATTGTGTGCAAATTTGTGTATGTTATTTCCTTTACTTAAGGAGCCACTCTAATCTACAACTAGTCTAATGAAGCCAACTAAATCTGTTCATTTTCAACTAATCTGCACCTAAATGAGTCTAGAACAAATACCATATGGTTCAACAATCAAAGAGTAAATAACAATTTACAACTAATCTCCATCTAAAATGATCTAGAATCAATCTACTTAAATATTATATGTTTCTATTGCCAAACAATGAATAATAATGTATACTGCATCTAGTGGTAAATATTAGTATTATTTGTGTTGGTCAAAATTGACCTTTGATTGTTGAAATGGATGAGATTTAAGAATAGCTATCTAAAATTAACCCTTTGATGTTCAGACATAAAAATAGTGTTTGTACAATTTTATGGTGGGATGATTACTTTCTTTCAGTTGAGTTTATTTACAATAACTTCCACAATTCTATTAGCATGACACCATTTTAGGCACTTAATGAGTGATTATACATGACACCTTTGAGTTGGGACCAACTTAAGGATTATCTAGGGCATTCAATTTTATAGAACATGGAGTTCTAAATGGTCATTCATATTTATAAGTTTCTTTAGAAGGCTTAAGATTTCTAGAAAAAGTACGTTGACTCTAAGATAGTTGATAGGCACTTCTCTATGGGCTACAAATTCTTCTTATGGATTTGCTCATGCAAAATTTCTATTCATTATGGAAAAATATCTAAGCTTACATTGAGGATTGTAGGTCCTTTAAGTTCATATAGTTAGTGGGGGTAATATCATATCATTTATCTTTATTTCCTAGCCTATCAATAATTCATAAATTGTTTCATATTTTGATGTTATAGAGTTATATTCTTGACCAGTCTCATATTTAAAAAATTATGGCATTATATGCTAAGGGTGGAGAGATCATATTGGCACTCACATGCATTGTAGCACATCAAAGACTAGCCTTTTGAAGATATGAACTTGACCAAGTTAGGGTCTAATGAGATTTCTAAAATAAAATAAACCTATAATCTTGGATCAATGGGCTAGAGGTAATCTTGAATCAAACCTATAATTGTATATTATTGTAAAATTAAAATAGTAACTTCATAAGTTATTCTAGACTAATATATAGATAACAAATTTCTAATTATTTTTGTTCTCACAAATTTGAGCATGAAACACTAATAGTCAAATGAAATTGTTTAACTAGATGCTACAAGTACTAACATGAATTAGCTAAACAAAGTCAATGGGGGGTACACTTTTTCATAGGATTTAATTGGTAAGTGGAACTAGTGTATTAATAATCTATTGGCGTGGTTTTTGACACACCCGCTTTCTTGCAACCCATGAATTTTATAGGGAAAAATAAAAAAGGTTCCAGGTGCATATCCTTAAGAGCCTTTTATAAATTTGATTAAGAGGTTTGGTAGAATCACTCACCCAAAGAGCACTTTAGCTAGTCCATTGAAGATGCTATAGTGAACATTAGGAATCATTCACATGAAAAGAGACTCCTTTAGTGCAAACAAAACACTATTATCCAACATGAATCATCAATTTTATTTTTTTAATATTTTTAAACATAGTTAAATTCATCAAAATTATTACATATCTTATAAAATAAAAATTTTATAATTTGAAAGATAAACACTCGTCCATGTGATTAATTCTAATTCTTAGAATTCAATCTTAAGTTTGTAAAAAATAATATTTAATCATTTTAAATCACTCAAATTTCATAAATGTTTTATGTCTTCTATGATTAAAATTTATCATCCAACCCTAAATTCACAATATTTTTAAAAAAGGAAGAGGAATTTAAAGAAAAAAGAATCAGAGAAATCTAAATGGGAATCTAAATTCATCTTTTTTTCCATCCATACACCATTCTTTAAATAGATGGATTCAACTTGAAATCCATCTCCATCAAATCCTTCATCCATAATCTCAATGTAAGATGGTGGGATCTATAGAGGAAAATTATACATGATTGGTGTTAAAATCTCATAAAGCATGAACTATTGCTTATTTTACCACATAAAATATCCCACTGTAAATAAAGTATCATTGGTTTAAAAATATTAAATCCATCAAAACTTGGTGAAAATACATGAAATATGAAGAGAATAGAAATTTAGGATTCAAAAAATAAAACATGAAAAACTATAGAGATTTGACAAAAGTTTAATACCTTTTATTCATTTTAAGTTTCATGGGTTTCCACCAACAAAATGAAAAACCAACTAGAACCTCTCAAGTGCATCCCCTTTATAATGAGTCCTTTACAATTATATATAGGCACATTTGGAATTAAGGAAGATGACAAGTCACTCTTTCCAATAGTCACAAAAAATAAAAGAGACCAAAATGTGGTGTCATTTTGACTACCCCTTTAATTTTTTAATTTTTAATTTTTTGATCAGTAAGAGTGGTTGTGAAGGGCCACACCTTTTGGAGGCCATAAATGAGGGTCCTCCTCCCTAACTTGAATGCAATCAAATAGTCCAATCTTGCTAGCACAACAACCCAACATAGGTGTAGGTCCTACGAGAACACCAACCTAGCAAAGAATTGGACGTCAAGCGTGAATTTCTGGCACAAGGTATTAACACCAATAGTAGCCTCAACATTGTGGGTCAAGTCTACAAGCACATTGGATCAACGAAATCATGGTATCTGTGATCATAATGGCCCAATAGAGGTTTGAATTGTGGTGGCCACAACAACAATGCCACCAATTAACCATCACACTATAGGATGAACCCCATACTACCCCTTTAAATTTAATGCTATATTATATTGCATAAAAATATGTATGTACACTGTTACCATATTTTCACTCATAGGTTCAATCAGGTGGAGTTTGTTGATTTTAAACTGAGAAAATGAGGTACATTTTATTAACTTTCCTACATTACATTCAGATGTATAATTGAAACAATCTAGAAAAGATTATAATTACAAATTACTGCATTCATACACATGCATGTAACAAAAGAAAGATTCTGATCTTTTCAAAAAAGAGTAATCTTTATTGAATGTATAAGTGTACATTATCTCACACAAGCTGTGAGATTGACTTAACTTATTCAATACTAATTATGAAAAATATATACATGAATAAGTAATGAAAAGAAATGAATGTGCATAGAAGGAAGGTAACCAACCATTGCCTATGAATGACTGGTTCTGATGTGTTTTTTTGTCCTGCTATTGTCCCTAGCTTCATTTGTCCCTTCTAGCTCCATACCGCTTCTAGTCCTGTATGTGACAATAACAATGGTATTAGAGCATGCTCTAAGCAATGATTGATTACAAACATTATATACACATTCACCCTATGCATGTATAAACTAATCATTATGTGCATTAAATAAGTTGTGTACATTTTAGGTGTCCCAAAAAACCATTGGAGTTATCAAACACACCTAAAATATACATGTTTTTTCTAACTTGTTTACTTCATGTGCAGCTACAGGTGTAATCATGTCTTTGTTTTATTCATCTTAATTCAGCTTGTGGGTTAAAACGTGGCTCCCACAAGGGTTGAGCCCGACATGTTGATGTATCAAATAATGAGCTCATTTGAGTTTATTTAAGGGGGAAATATATTATTGAAGTCATCATATCAACATGATTATGCAATGGTAGTGAATAGGCATACATAAAATGCTTTATTTCAATCACGTTTCACATTGCTTATTACTGCCATGTTTAACATCATTCTTGATGTAAGAAATCATGATGAGTAATGTAAAATAAATAGTGGAGAGATCACAGGATAACATGTTCATTCATAATTTTTTAGTCCTTTGACATATGAAAGCAGTGCAAACTATGTTCATCCTGTCAAAAGTTCACATGGTAGACAACCAACAAATCATAAGGCAGTTTGCATTACATTATTGAAGAATATTTAAGGTCTATCATTCTTAATGGATCAATAGTGAAAGCATGCTATGGCAGCAAAGGGAAAAGGAGCAAGCCTGTGAAGACCTTATGATAGCATAAACATGGCATGTGAGTTGTTACAAAATGCCTAAGGAGATGATAAAAATAAAGGCAATGGTTACATAATGTGAACAAACTGATTATACAGGAGATGTCATTTCATGATAATATCATCTGATTACAATAGAAACAACTTTACGTATCAAAAGTTACTTCTTACAGAAGTTACAAAGATTTATGAAAATTCACAAGGGGAAATGTAATGAGTTTTAGAGAGCTCCAGTACAAAAGTATAGATATATAGAAAACTATAACTCTTTGGATTATTCACAAAAGTATGACAATAGCAAAAAGATCTTAGTCAAAGAATTTGATAGATGCAAGAAGGGATCTGAAAATGAGATGACATTGAGTAATAGATCTCAAATTTGTTAACAAATCAAAATAGCATCTTCTCTCTTTGTACATAGATATAATCAAGAGTCATAAAGAAAACAATCAATTTTGATTAATAGAGCAGACTTTGAACAATTTTGAAACAATATAAAGGGCTCAATGACTATAATGAAAAAATAGATCCCTGTAGCCTTGTTTGTGGAACAACAGTAATGAAATCATCAGGGGTTTTCAAAATGCTTCCATTTTCAATATCCATGTATATTGTTGTTGTTACAACTTACAATGAATACAAGACAGTCGATAACCATGGAAAAGTATCAATATAAGGAGGTAAAATTATGCATTTCTTAAAGTAAATGTACAGATGACAAAATGCATGCCAAGAGCTATTATGGAGTGTTTTATTTCTCTCATTTCCTCGAAGTTGTTCCTTCAAGAACCAAGAGCAAGAGGGGAGTCTCTTGTTTTCATTTATCCAAGCAAGATTTCATGGAAACTATTCAAAGTTGAGTCATAGAGTTCAATTTGGGCTTTCATATTTTCTTTCATTTTTTGTAATTTTTTTTCTTTAGAATAGGGGAAAAATAGACAAATACCTAGAAGCATTAAAGGCGAGCTACAGGAAAGAAAACCCAAAATCTTATTTTTGCTATTTTGTATGAAAGAATGGAAAGATGCCAACATTTTATGTAGGAGAAAAGCTTACCCACACATTCATTATGCAAGTGAGCTTTAAAAAATGCAGGTAAATCAGCCTTGAGATTGTGAAACTCGTCATGAAAGTTGCAGGAAAGTTCTGTAAACCCCTAATGGCACAAGAATGAAGAAATCTCACAAAAAAAATAAAAGAGGAATGATTCTAAAAATGAGTGAGGAAGTCTAGATAGGTTGTGGCTATAGAAGGCTAATATGAGCAAAAATAGAAGTAATTTGTCAAAAAAAATTCAAAAAAAAAATTACTTACCAATATGTCTCTATGGAGAAAACAATAGTTTCTATGAAAATTTTCTCCTGTAAGTTGGAAAAAAACCCACAGTAGGAGTGTATGACAAAGAAAGGAGACCCTAGTGGCGGTGTAGCTTCTTCAAGAAGCTTCTTACAAAATGAATGAATGGAGCTACCTTACTTTTGTTTAGGGTTTGATACCCTAATACATATGTCAATGAAAGATTGGAATTTTTCCATTTCTTTTATTTTTTTAAAAATGTCAACTAATACCATCGTGGGTTTTTCCTTTTTAAATATGTATTATGAATTAGGAATTTCTCACATTTTGAATACATGGGAGGTCGGGCTTTTTATTGTTGCATTACTTTATATTGTAAAATGTTTGAATTTAAATGACAACTTATAAATCATTTAATTTAAGCATTATCTTTAAATGTAAGAAAATAGAGTCATATGTCAATATGACTAAGTCATGGAATTTTTTCCAACATATGACATTGAAAAGAGGAGATATTCTTGATTTATGACTTGGAGAGCATATAGAGGAGTTGGATATTTTTTACCAACACATAGAGGAGATTTAGGAGGTTGTTTTGACCTTTTAAAAGTACATTTGAGAGCATATAGGGGTATTTTATTATGCCTTTATCTTTGGCATGGTCAAATTTGACCTTTTCCACACATTGGAGCTTATTTGGATGAAAGCTAGTAACTATATTTTAGGCCTTATGGTTTCATCCGACACATAGAGCTTCTAGGTCCTATTTTGGTGGAACCACTTAGGCTTGGCTACTTATGGCTTTTGTAACTCATTTTAACTTAGTTCTTCTTATGGAATTTATGGAGATTGTGACTTTTGTAGTCCTTTGCTAGTTTGAACATGCCTTGTAATTCATTTAGAATATGATATACAAAATATACCTTGGATACCATTGGTGATCTTATTTTTCCTTCTTGTTCTTGCAAGCATTGTGTATTATCAAGTGATTGATCAAGTTATTTGTGAAATATTTCAATTTCCCTGTAAATTTGTCTCATGTATCATGCCTTTTCTGCAAAAGTGAGGTTATGCAGGTTGTAAATTGTGTTTTAAAATTGCATATGAACCTTTTGAATTGTGAATGTTACCTTTCCTTCTTAAAAGTGTATGCAAATCAAACCTTTTTATAAAATATTCATTCATAAACTTACAGTAACATGTGCAATTTAGTATTTATCATCAACATTCAAGTGTATGTCAGTCTAAATGTTTCATAGCTCTTGTTAGTTATGCGTATCACCCAATTTTTCCGATTTCAATATTTCATTTTCAGCAATCCTTCTTCCCTTTTCCCTTCAAAAAAGTTAGTAGTTTAGGTGATATTACCAGCTAGGAAGCCGACCTATCTAGAGATTCACTTCATAATTAGTTTCCCAAGGCCTAGAAGTGTTTCCATACAGCTAACCGAAGCTCACAACTCACCAAAAGTGCTTTAGAAATAACAATTTTGGCATGCTCGGTGGGACATGTCCATCAATATATTTTGCTAGTTTGATGTGCAACAAGTGATTTTCAGACCTTTCTAGAGGTTTTATTTGTATATCTGGTGACTCCATGAAGTGAAAGAATAGTAATGCTGGTGCCTGGTGCTGTTGCAACACATGAGAAGAATACAAACAAGGAGTTCAAAAGATTGTGAGTTTTTGCAGCTGTCACCATCCAGAAGACAAGGCAGGACAACAAAGAGAACTCCTCCATTGAAGAGAGTTCAATTGACACCACCTGGTGTTAGGCATGAATTTTTCTTCTGACCATCTAGGAGGCAGAGTAAGACTCGTTTTGCTTCACAAAGCTTTAGAATAGTAAGATCATCCTCAAGTAGCCCAAAGCAAATTATATTTGCTGCTTCTTCAAGGTTGTACCTGTGTTTTCAAGTTCTGCTACTTCAATTTCTACTGTTCAGACTCAAACTAATCCTTCTTAGCCACCTCTAATGGCTGCTAGAAACCAAACTTTTGTGCCATTTAATGGAGGCAACCCATTAAACCTTGCATAACACAATGATATACCAGTAGATGCCTTAAAGAAATTACCAATTTTTACTAGGGAAGATCATACCACCCCTATTGAGCATATAAGGGATGTTGCTTCATTGTGTGGTGTTCACCACATAATTCAAGAGGACGTAGCTGTTAGGCTACTTGCTGCATCATTTAAAGGAAGGGATTTGTAGTGGTTCAGAGGTCTAACAGTTGGTACCATTTCAACTTGGGATGAATTAGGAGATAAAATACATAGGTAGTTTCAGGATAGATCAAACCATTTGTCCTTGTTAAAGCAGCTGACAACCATAAAGAGAGCTCCTCAGGAGCAAATGACAAATTTCAATTTTTGATTCCAGAGGACATGGGACATAATCCTTGCTACAATGAGGCCTCCTCCTAAATATGCATTCTTGTATTATCTAAAAGCTCTCAACATCGATATATCAATCATGACATAGTCAATGGGAGGAGTGTCTTTAACAGATGCATATGAGACAACAATCAGAGAAAAAAATTGTTTAATTCAAGCATGTAAGATTGCTCCTAGGCCACCAATGCCTATTTTTTTGGATATCCAGCCTAATATGCCACTGCAGATACCACCTTTTGCACCTTTTCCTATTGTTCCAGTATTACCAACTGCTGGTAAACAAGAAGTTGTTGTCCCAATGTAATCACATGAGTTGCAAGAAATTAAAGAGAGTCAACAAAAGATTGAGAATATTTTGCAGACTTTTGGGAATAAATTGGTGAGATTAGAGAAGCAACAATCATATAATAGACCTTATCAATAATAGAATCAAGCTGCAAATTAGCCTTATCAAGGTCAACAATAGCAGTACTAAGGCAATAGGCAACAATACCAAGGTCCAAGACAGAATGTGAACACAAGGCCTTTTTAGGCATATAATCCAACACTTGTTAGTGCAACCAGGGATATTGTCCCTATTTAGAACAACTTGGCTGCAAATTACGAGTGGTGTTATCCATGTCACCAACCACATAATCCAACCACATGCTCTAATGGAGTTATAAATTAGGAATTAATGGTGTAGAATGCATCAAGCTCAACTAAATGTACCTGATGATGGAGCTCCACAACAGTAGGAGCAACCTACAAATTATGCTCCTCTGCTTAACTGGCAGGGAGAAGAATTTTGTGGAGTTAATATAGATGATTCTCTAGTTGTAGGAAATATAAGAGCAAAGAAAAGAGCCTTTGAACTTGAGCAAGCAATTGATAAAGGAAAAAAAATAGCTGTAGAACCATCTACATCACAAGTGCCTCACATTTTGTAGAGGAATCAATAAGGAGCTTCCAAGGAGTAGCCACACTTGCAAGTGGATCATGCTGGTATAAAGACCCATCAAAAGGTAAATCCGGCTGTGCATTTTAATATTATTGAAAACATGAAAAATATGAACATAGCGATGTCAATGTGGGATTCATTAGCTATCCCAGGTCAAAAAGACATGTTACAGTCAACTCTGTCAAATTTGAAAGTGTCTGATGAGCCACCATTAGGTCAGGTTAGAGATTTTTTAATAAATGATCCTCAGGACAATGAAAAACCCAACAAAGAAGCGGGTAAGGATATCAAACCACCTCCGTTTTATGTATCTATGATTATAGGTGATAAACTAGTCCATAATTGTATGGTAGATAGTGGAGCTAGTAGCTCTATAATGCCAAAGCAAATTACAGATAAATAAGGACTAAAGTATTAGTCGTTAGAAAAGGGAGTTATTCAGTTAGATGGAACCTCAGTTAATACCTTAGGTGTCATCAAAGGCTTGAGCCTTACACTTCATGCTTTTCCAAATGTTTCAATTTCGCAAGATATATGTGTCATAAATATACCACCTTTCTTTGCCTTGTGTCTCTGAAGAGACTTTATAGCTAAAATAAGAGGTTATGTTTCTATTGATTGGTCACATATGTTATTTAGAATGAGATGTGGGACTAAGGTAACCATAAAGTCTGAGAAATTGGCCAATGATCGCATAGAGCCTTATAATCCAAGTGTAATTAATGTTGTTCCAACTGTTGTAGACACAAATTATGTTGTTTTTAGTGATAGTGAGCTTGTTGCTGCTCAAGAGCTCCAAGCTGAGAGTGTACCTGATGTGCTATTACATGAATGGGAAGTAGAGAATGTAGTAGACAGTCCTGATGATCATATTCAAGATGCTGGTATGGGTAATTATGTGTTGCATGAACATGATGCAGAGGTTCCAAACCTTGAAAAGAGTATAGATCAGTTACTAAAGAAGCAAGATCAACTTTGGGAGATGTATTTTGATGTTTCCAAAAGTAAAAATGGAGCTGGTGGAGGGGCAATGCTTGTGTCCCCAAAAGGTGATAATTATTTTCAACTTCCTGTTTTTCTTTTGCATGCTCCAATAATACTGTTGAGTATGAAAGTCTTATTCAAGGTCTTGAATGGGCAAGAAAGAGAGGAATAAACTGCCTAAAGGTCTTTGGAGATAGTGAGTTAATTTTTAATCAGGTAAGAGGCCTGAATGTTGTAAAGAATGATGTCTTGAAGTCATATAGAAATAGAGTATAGGATGTAATTGAAGAGTTTAGTGCTTCTAATCTGGTTTCCATTCCTAGAAATCAGAACAAACATGCTGCCATTGGAGCACAATTTGACATCCCAAATGATATCAAAAAGGAGAAGGTACAAAAGTATGTTAAAATAGTAATCAGACCTTCCATTCTAGATAACAATGTTCATTGGAAAGTATTTGACAATGATGAACAAATTTTATCTTTCCTACTTGAAGAGGATTAGTTTTTTGTAGTGAATCAAGAGAAGCTTAAACAATAGTATGATAATCAGATCATACAACTAAAGAACAACAAGCTACCCAAAGGTTTAGTTACCTTGGAGTCAATTTTTAATACTGATGACCAACTTAAGAAGAGTAAAATTAGTATTCAAGTTAAAGAAGACCATTATGAGGAAATTGAAATCTTTAAAGGTAAGCTTCTTAAGATAGGAAAAAATTATTGAGCTGAAGATAGGAAGGATTTTATTACTTTGTGGCAAGAGTTTCATGATGTTTTCACATGGAAATATTCTAATTTAAAGGTTTTTGACCCTCATATTGCTCAACATACAATTGAATTAGAACCTGGTGCTAAGCCTGTTAGGCAGAAGCAGAGACCTTTGAACCCCAAGCTTGAGCCTTTAATGATTAAAGAGCTGACTAAGTTAGTTGAGGGGGGTATTGTATTTCCAATTAAACACACCTCCTAGGTTTCTAACCTTGTTCCAGTTAGAAAGAAAAATGGGGAGATAAGATTGTGTGTAGATTTTAGAGATCTTAACAGAGCATTTTTAAAAGATTATTACCCATTACCCTCCATGGAACAGATTCTTCAAGCTGTTGCTAGTTCATAGAAATTTTCTCTTCTGCATGGTTATTCTGGTTATAACCAGATTTTAGGCAAGGAAGAGGACCAATATAAGACAACATTTACAACAAAGTGGGGCACTATGGCCTACAAGAGATTTCCTTTTAGCTTATCTAACACTAGTGCTACATTTTAGAGGGTCATGGATATGGAATTTTAGAGTCTAATTCATAAGTTTTTGCTTGTTTATCTAGATGCCATAATAGTATATTCTAAAAATGAAGATGAACATTTATTACATCTCAAGCAAGTTTGTGAAAAATGCAGAGAGTATGGTATATCTCTCAATCCGAAAAAGAGTATCTTTTCTGTTCATGAAGGTAAATTGTTAGGACACATAGTGTCAAATCAAGGAATTACTATTGACCATGAGAGAGTTAAAGCCATACTTGAGCTGCCATTACCCAATCATAAGAAAGGTCTATAGAGCTTTTTAGGCAGAATCAACTTTTTGAGAAGGTTTATACCTGATGTTGCAAATCTGTTATAGCCTTTGACTGCCATGTTAAAGAAGAATGCAGTTTTCAGTTGGACTAAAGAAGCCAAACGTAGATTTGAATCAATCAAAGAGGCTTTAGCATCAGCCCCAACATTGGTAAATCTAGATTTCTCAAAGGACTTTATTCTATATGCTTTTGGTAGTGTAAGTTCAATTTCTGCTATGCTGGTTCAAAAAAATAATGATGGTTTAGAGCAGCCAATAGCCTTTTTCAGTCAAGGTCTAGCTAATTATGAGTAGAAATATATATTTGTTGAGAAACATGTTCTTGCTGTGATTAGAAGTCTAAAGAAGTTTAAGCCTCTAATCTCCAACAATAAGATACATGTTATGGTTGCACACCCTAGTGTGAAAGAATTTCTGCTGAGCAAAGACCTGAGTGAGAAAAGAGTAGGGTGGATCACAAGAGTTATGGAATTTGATGTTGACATCAAAGCTTGTCAAAGGTAGAGGACTATGTGAACAGTTAGCCTCAACTTCTGAAGATGAACATAAATTAAAATCAGAGACTATTCTAGTCAATGATAGTGAGCCTCAGAATGTTGAACCTGTGTTAAATGTAAGTTGGGTTCAAGATATGACCCATTTTCTACAAATTGGTGAATTCCCACCAGGTTTGGACAGAGCTAAAAGAAGATACTTCAGGTTTCAGTCCATCCCATATGTGCTGATTGATAATATTCTTTTTAGGAAAGACCTTAATGGTGTTTTGTTAAGGTGTATTGATTCAGATCAAATTGGAAAAGTGTTTCATGAGTTTCATGATGGAACTTCAGGAAGTCACTTTGCTCCAAGAACAATAGACTAGAAAATTATGAGAGCTGGCTATTACTGGCCAAGATTATTCAAAGATGCCCATGCCTGGGAAAGGAAATGTGTAAAATGTGCTCTTTTTACAGGAAAAGAGAGGTTGCCAACTTTACCTCTGCAACTAATTCAAGTGGAACAACCATTCATGAGATGGGGCATTAACTTTATTGGACCAATAAATCCAACCTCCAGTGCTGGTCACAAGTGGATACTTACAACCACTGATTATTTTACATGGTTGCTAGAAGCGGTAGCTTTGAAAGAAGATAATGAGTCTTATGTTTTAAACTTTTATGAAGATATAGTAACCAAGTTTGGAGTTCCTAATTCCATCATTTCAGATAATGCTCTTGCATTTTTGGGATTAAGAGTTACAGATTGGGAAGTAAAACATGGAATCCATCTGCATACCTCTTCAAATTATTACCCATAAGGTAATGGTTTGGATGAAAGTACTAATAAGAATCTGATCAGAATCATTAAAAGAACCATGGAGGAGAATCAGAGAGTTTGGCACACTAAATTGAAATCTGCAGTATGGGCAGATAGAATAACTTGTAAGAGGTCAGTTGGAAATTATCCATATGTACTGGTTTATGGTAAAGAGGCAAGACTACCTTTATCTGTAGAGCTGCTAGCTCTTGACATTGTACATCAGTTGGAGATGTTTGAAGAATAGGACCCAATGTCTGTTAGATATGCTGAGCTCATGGAGTTAGAAGAAACAAGAGACAAGGCAATGAATTCCTTGGAGTACCATCAGCTCCAAACAAAGAGAGTCTTTGATAAAAAAGAAACACCCAGATTTTTCAGCGAGGGTGATGTGGTGCTTAAGTGGGATGTGCTGGAGAGTAGGCCAAATAAGCATTCAAAGTTTGACAAATTTTGGAGTGGCCCATTTATCATTACTAAATGTAAGGAGCATAATACATTCCAGTTATCAAAGATGGATGGAGAAATCTTACCAATCCCAGTTAATGGGATTCACCTCAAACACTATTTTGAGATATGATCTACCTCTGTAAATGTTAGGTTAGGTTTATGCTTTCAATAAAGTGTTGTTGCACTATAGTTTAGTTGCAAGTTTCATTCCCTAAGTGTTGTTTAGCACAGTTAGGTAGTTTCATTCCCACTATTTTGTTTTTAATAATGCCAAGGTGTCAATCATACTATCAAGTTTGAGTTACAGAAGAAAGATTCTGATCTTTTCAGAAAAGAGTAATCTTTATTGAATGTATAAGTATACATTATCTCACACAAGTTGTGAGATTGACTTAACTTATTTAATACAAATTATGAAAAATATATACATGAATAAGTAAGGAAAAGAAATGAATGTGCATAGAAGGAAGGTAACCAACCATTGCTTGTGAATGACTAGTTCTAATGTGTCTATTTGCCTTGTTGTTGTCCCGAGCTTCATCTGTCCCTTCTAGCTCCATACCGCTTCTAGTCTTGTATGTGACAGTAACAATGGTATTAGAGAATGCTCTAAGAAATGATTGATTACAAACATTATATACGCATTCACCCTATGCATGTATAAACTGATCATTATGTGCATTAAATAAGCTATGTGTACATTTTAGGTGTCCCAAAAAACCATTGGAGTTATCAAACACACCTAAAATATACATGTTTTTTCTAACTTGTTTGCTTCATGTGCAACTACAGGTGTAATCATGTCTTTGTTTTATTCATCTTAATTTAGCATGTGGGTTTAAACTATTGGGATTATGGATGCACAACCCATGAAGCTCCAAAATCTTCAATAAAGGACCTTAGCCATGAAAGATAATCAACCACAAAGAGAAGTGTTGCAACTATGGAATGGTCAATAAATACTTTATATTGATATGATGAAAATGATATGATTGATATGATATGTTACAAATGAACAAGTTGCTTGATTATATAGGTAAGAGAGAAAACCTAAGATGCATTAGATGTTGCCATGTGTCATGATCTAACAACATGTAACATGTGAACCCTATCTAGATGATTATTAAATATTGAGATAAGTTCTAGAAAGACAACTCATATTCTAGAAGGAATCTTATCCCTACAAACAAAGGAATATTATCCCATTTATTAAATGATTTATCTAATTATGCAACCTAGGACTTAATTAATTAAATGCAAGACCTAAGTTAACTTATGCTAGTGTAATAATTAATTAATTACACTAACACCCCCCATAAGTTCAACTTAGGGAGGAAAATGCAATGATTATGCAAGATGATGATCGATGATGATGGGTCCTAGCTACGAGGTCATGTTAGGTACCCATGTACATGAAGATGCAGAAAATATCCCACAACCGAAGAAAAGGGGAAAACATAGTGGGAACAAAACCCCTCTCCAAAAAGGAGATGAAAAAGAAAAAAATGTGAGATAGGATGGGAAGGATGGAGGAATCCCAAATACCCCCCAAGTACACCATCAGTCACATGGATACAATACAATAGAGAGCCCCCCCCATAGGGAGGAAAGAGAGAGACTATATAGCCCCCCAGAAGATGTGATCACCTACAAAGATGGTAAGTGTCTGAAGATAGAACATGATCCAATATCGACAAACAACTTATCTCCCTTTCAGAAGAAACAAAACCAACTACAAGTGCAGAGATGCTTCCCATTCCATATAGGAATTAAAGGAAGGAAGGATGAAGGTTGATGATGATGTCTCTGAACTCTGCTCAAATGTCTCCTTGCCTGAAAATGAAGATGCCACAATCAATGAAGAGGGTGACAAACTAGGACGATGCAAAAACTGATGTTGAACAAGATCCAAAGACAGTGTGATGGATATGATGAATGTGATGGAGACTTGATAGCCCCCCCTAAATGAAGTGTCCTCAAAACCTCTGAAAGAAGTCTGAAGCCAATCCAATGGTAGATGCTGAAGAAACCTCAAATCCTGAATGGAATGACAGGGAAGAAGTCTCATATATGAAATTTTTGAAGAGAAACCAAGTGCCTCCAAGATAGTCTTAGGATTCCCAATCAAGGTTGAGACAAAAGAATGAGAAGACTCAAGAAAAATCTCTAAAGTAGGATTAGAATAGAGGAGTGATATCCCCTCAAGAATGTTCTCCAAACCTGTAGAAGTAGCCAAGTCAGTGATACCTGAAACAAAGCCACCCTATGATATCAAGTTTGGAAAACTGAAGGTGTCCTGATGAGTGATGATAGTGGAAGCCTCAATCAATGAATCTAGACAAGGAATCACTGAATGTGAAGGGATACCAACTATCTCTAATGGAGAAGAAGCACCTAAAGCAACCTTGTCAACCTCTTCAGAAAGATCAAGGCAATCAACCTCCTATACAACAATATCATTGTGGGGTACCTGATCTAAAGAATGACATTCTGAATCATGACTGTAGACACCAAAAATATACTTATTGATATCGTGCATTTGATCCTGACTTACTAACATTGTTTCTTCCTAAATCATTCCTCGGTCTAACCATTTAATCAAATCCCCTTATTTGATTAAATTCATCAATATTCATCTCTTAATTAAATAAATCATTTTGTCTAATTAAGTCACTTTCTCTTGTTAATTAAATCAATCTATCTGATCTAATTATCCCTATTTAATTAAATAATCAATTTATTTGATTAAATCCCTAAAGTCTATCCATTAAATTAAATAAATTAAAACCTTATTTAATTTAATCTAATACCATCCCTTTTAATTAAATAGATCAAAATCTTTATCTAATTAGCCTCTTATCATATTCCTTTCTTATTTGATTTAAATAAATCCATAAATCTAAGTCAAATAAGTCACATCAACTAATCTCCTGTTAAATTAATTAACCCTTGATTAATTTAATCTAATCTCATGTCACATCCTCTAGATAATGCAAGTTGCACATGAAAATAGATTTAATTCATTTATTAAATCTGTATTTTCATCACAAGGCATCTTTTGGAATATTCTCTCAATTTGAATTCAAAAATTCCAAGTCAACATGTACATCCAACAAGGCAATAAATTCATCTTAAATGTCCTTTGCCTTGAGCCAAGTGGCATTTATTGTATTTTCCCTTCCTCCAAGGTCATTTCTGGAACAAATTAAATCAAAACATTGGCATTTGTCAAACCCCAAATTCATAATAACCATCATCCACTCATAGATTGACAAGTGGCATCATTCCATTGGATGAATGCTAGTCCCACTTTGCTCAAATGGGACATTCATCCTTCTTGAAATCCTATAAATGAAGAGCCCTCTCATTTTATCATCCACAATCCAAGAAATATGCTCAAAATATCTCCTTTGGAGTTTCATCCATTTCCATTGAGTCATAGTTAGTTTCGCGGTGATTTCGCCTCTGGAGTCTTCACTTCATCAACATGTACCTAATCTCTTCAACATTCGAATCTTGCATCATAGGAATCTGGGAAAGGACCAAATTCCCTCTACATCAAATTGGCACCAATTCCCCCATGGGATCAAGTGGTTGCTATTTAAATTAGGATTTAATCTAGTTTTTATCATTTCATTGTGTTCTTGCTTATTTTCTTTCCTATTTTGAGTTTGCAAATGGATTTCATGGGGAATCCTTCTTTTAGCTTGCAAATCCTTGTCTAACTCATTTATTCATGTTGTTTTGTAAGTACTAGGAAAAGGGTCTTACTACGGCACTCAGAAGGGAGGGTTGGAAATCATAAATTTCAACATCTTCTCAAAAATTTTTATGCTTTGACACATAGAAATTCCAACGCTGGCTCATCAAATAACGCCGCCAAGTTGCACGGGCTTGTCAACAGAGTTCTTAGCACCGCAGCCCAGCCAACGCTGTTTCCAGCACCATCGCCTGCCGCTGTTCTTAGCACCGCGCCTGGCTGGCCGCCGCTATTTTAGCAACGCTGGGACTCAACCTACCAAAATTTTACCTAAACTGTTTCGATTACAACGTAAGTTTTCAAAATTTTGAAAACTCCTGACGCCAGGAAAGAGGATGCATCGTGTTTCCGTCCCAACACGTAGTGCTGTAATCGATCGTAAGCAGCTAGTCGTAAGAGCACCGAAGAAAAATAGCTTAATATTCCTTCAATTTCAGTTACATACCGGAAGACGTAAAAGGGATAATCCACCTTAGCATGTGCTTTTGGTTCATGATTTATTTATCTACTGTTTTCTATTTTCTAACTTTTGTATTTTTCCAGAATCTGATTGTTTTTCCACTTTGTAGGTTGGAAGCCAAACACAAAGGAAGGAGAAGCATGGAGATGATATTGGGTCTAATCAAAGTGTTTTTTTAACACTTAAGTGTTTGTTTAACACTTCTTCAAGAATTTGTCATCTTTTTTGTTTCTTTAGAACACTAGCTTTCATTTGGGTTTAAAAAGGATTCTTTTTGTTTATTTCTTGCAAGAGGGTTTAAAAAGAATCTTAGTATCAACAACTTACTAGATTTCATTTATAGATTAAACAATTGAACAAATGTCTTTCACTTGTGATTTGGTGCTCTAAAATGAACTCACATATTGCTTTGAGGATCTAAAAAGAACAAGTGTAGTTGTGTTTTTCAGTGAGGGTTGACACTTCAAAGTCATTAGAAAGATGTATTTTTCTCTCTCGCTTTTAAGTAGCTGGACCCTGGAGAATCGGTGCTGTCTTCTTATGACTTGGGTTGGTTAAAGCAATCACTTCCACACTTCTCGACGGCTTAAAATTGGAACAAATCCATGGAAGTAGTGTGAGGGGACTTTGTTATGCATATCTTTGTTAACAAGGATTGATCAATTACTAACATGTTCTTCATTCGCTTTTGTTTATCCTAGAGGGTCAAGTACTGCCTTATGGAATAACTCAACTTAACACTCTAAAGCCAGAGTATTTCCAGCCTGGATATAAATATGGATATTGAAGAACGCTAATTATCACGTGGGTTGGACCCATGTAAGATGGACTGAAAGGGGACTCTCGCCACGCTAGTCAACTCCTAATGTAATGTAAAAGCTCCCATTAAAACCCCATGTGCTAGAATTCTTCAAAATCCTAGTCTATTTTGTTGGTGCAAGAATTTTGTCATTCTGAAGCCACCCCACATTTTTACGGTCTTCTAGTAGAGATGGAAAGCATGCCATGGGAGTTTCATGGGTGTTGATGCTTGGCTGCCTCATATAAGTGAGTGCCGGGAGGGGAGCCAGTGGGTTCAAGCATCTAACCATCCGCTAGAGATAAGCGTAGCTGGACTTGTCCAAGTGGGAATCCAACAAATATTGTCTTACACATCCATATGATTGTACTTATTCTTGGGTTACAAAATGCATTGCTTGATCGAAACACTACGGAAACACTCCTTAAACATCATCCAAATTTCAAACCCTTTTGAAGACAAATACCATTGACTCAATCCATATGCTATTGCTTTCCCTTGGGATTCACATCCTTAGAGGTTTCTAAGCATTGGATTAGATCTCAATTTGTTTCCTTAAGTAAACAATAGGAAAACCCTTGCCTTAAGTTCATTAAACTTCCACATAACATATTTTGTGGGGTTTGAAGAAATTAAGACATAGGACATCTTAGTTTGAAAACCTAATTGAAGAAAGTGTTTTTGGTAAAAGAAAGACATTAAGCAAAGCTAAACAAAATGAACTTTCATGTGTGTTGAAGACTTCCAAATCCCAAAGCACAAATCATTGATTGGAAATCTGAAATTGAATGTTCAAATGAAATCATTTCTTGGTTACAAAGGTCATTAGGAAGCATATGCATGCTCTTCAATACCTAGATCTAGGAAAACAAAGTGTACCTTTTAGGTTCATCTTAGGATCAAAACATATCAAAATTTTTTTCATCCATCCATCAAAACATCAAAACAAATCCCATCTCATCACCACCTTTTGGAAAATATTGAAATCATCCTTGATACTAGGCTTTATGGAAAAATCCAAACCATCATCAAAATCATTGAGACAAAATCCTTGAGAACATTGTCAAAAACACCTTTGGCTAGGTATGTGTAGATGCATCCTTTTGCATATACTTAGTCAAAATTATCAAAATCATCTTGTCTAGCTTAGTGTATGTAGATGAATCCTTCTCCATATGCTTAGTGAAACAAATCATCTTGTTTGAATAGGTGTGGGTAGATGCATCCTTCTCCTCACACATATTCAATTTATCATCCTTTGGACAAAGCTATCCCTTAGATCATTATCCAACATCTTAGGGTCTTTTTGTTCAAAATATCCAAAATCAAAATCAAAATCAAAATCAAGGACCAAATCCAAAAAAAATAAAAATAAAACCAAAATCTGCAAGTCCTAGTGTCTCATTCAAGATTGATTAAAAGCCAAGAACATCCATATCATCCATCATTAACATCATCATCATATCATCACCTTTGATCCTCAAGGAACCCTAAAACTTTACACTTTGGGGCATAAAATAACGATCGATCCAAAGAATCAAGAGATTCATCTCCCATATTCCCAAAGGTTGATCATTGTTTTATGGTTCAAACGAGATCTCAATACAAGAAGAGTATGGAAGCCAACAAAGAAACACTCGCTTCAAGCGATCTTAGCCAAACCAATGTAGAAATGAATTCGGCAGAATCAAGTAACCCATTGACCCTCTCATCATCACAGAATCCGCAAGAAGAGAACCAAGGAGAGGATCTTACTTTCGGAATGTCTCGCGAGGAAATGACATAAATGCTTCAAAATCCAAAGAATCACAAAATCATCAACATCATGATGAGACTTAACCGTTCGTTGTACATGCTTGAATTAGCAAAACAAGGGGCCAAGTTGCCTTCAAATTTTGATGTGAGCACCATAGTGGAAACATCATTTCCACCAATCTCATCCACCATCCCCATCTCATCTACACCTCCATCCAAAAATTTCACACAAAACATTATCCAAATCACAACATCATTTTCTCCAACCCAACCCAATGTCAACAAGGGAAACACATTTCTCAATGCTCTTCAATCACATCCCCTTGTTAATAATCAAAGTTTGGATGCAAGCACCACATTGGAACAAAATATACCTGAAAAACCATTACACAAGAATGTTCCTCTCACATTCCATCACGATCCATCATCATCATATTTTCACGCAACACCA
>VDFB02215249.1:0-59499 GCA_007258455.2 Sequoia sempervirens | reverse complement strand
CCAAGGCCTTCAAAAATTTCAAGTGCCTCTCAACCATCCACATTGACCTTGTGTGTACAAGTCTAAAAATGAAATCTAATGAGATGTTACTTTAAAATATGATTTTCAAACTTGGAACTACAAATCTGACTTCACAACTGAATTCTGCAAAAAGACAATGACTACCCTCAACCTGGTGATATCTTCTTGAATTTTTTTATTTTTCCCAAGAAAATTGTCATTAGTTCTCCACAAACTGTCTCAAGTAGAGCATAACACTGTCGCAATAAATCAATGAACTCACTTTTCTTTATGTCGGCCACAATTTGAGTTTTTTCTTATTTTTCATGTTTGTCAAAATTTCGGCAAAATTGATAGTCGAAATTTTGACAAAACCTAGGTTTGTTGAAATTTCAATGAATGTCGGGGATAAAATTTTAAAAATTTGAAAATTACAAATCAAATTTTACACGCACCCGATGATACATCAAATTATACATATTTTGTCAGAAATTTTCATCGTATTTTGCAGTCAAATGAGTTAGTGCATGAATCAAATGTGGAGAAGATATTCCTTTTAGATACTGACCCTTTTCCAACCTATTTATTTGCATATGAAGCTTGATTCTCATTATCGAAAGGAGAGCCACCTTGATGAGGGAGATCAACATTTCCACCATCCCAAGACAAACCATCCTACCTTTTGGTTTTTGACTCCGAGGAGCCAAAAACAAGAGTCAAAGTGCTCTCAATGACACCTAACAAAGAGGGAAAAGTCCTAGAAGGGGGCAATAGCTGCCCCCCCCCCATCCAGCTTTGCCATGGCTGAATAGACAGTGTTGAAAATTTAAAATTCAAAAGTGTGTGCACTCAGAGATCTTTATTAGAGCATATTTTTATTAAGATTTATAGTTTTGAATGTTATTAAGGATGATGATCTTTTTTTTAGATCTATCCTTTAAGATGAAAAAAATTCTTCTAAATGTTTGCCAATAATTTTATGGAGTGAAAATGAAGTCAAAGGATGGGAACACAGAATTAGAAGGTTACTTTAAAAGATAGAAAAATGGTTGAATAAGATGAGAGTAAAATTTTACTTTAATTATAGAGAAACTTAAAATATTATCTATTTTGGGAAGTTATTTAGAAATATTAGCATCTTCTCCTCGCAACTCTCCTCTTTCAAATTTTCCTCCACCTCCTTATTCCCCAATAAATTTACAAGAAATATCTTATCATAGTACTTAGGAGGAAGAAATAATTTAATACCATCTCTTTAAAAAATCCTTATCCTCCTCTAAATAAAACTTCATGTCCTAAGGATAAACCATCCCTATATCCAAAGATAACCCCTTACTCTCCTCTAAGTCAAGTATCTACATCTCAAGAGATAACTCCTCCTTCTCCTCCTCCTTCAAGGAAATCACTATCATTAAGGATAAAACCTACTACATCATCTCAAAGGACTCCCTCTCCACATAAATTTCCTTCTCCATAAAATATTCCCTCTCCACCTAAGTCACCACCATTGCCTCCAAGTACTCTTATAGAAAAAGTATATGCAAAATATAGAGGATAATAAATGACTCAATAATGACAAGTTAATGACAAGGGTACCCGAGACTAGGGGATAAATAAAGGGAAAAACCAAATGCAAATGCATTGTAGTGGCTTGACCAAAACATTCAACATAGGAAAAAGGCGTTGATACCACTATTCAATGAATTCTCTCAATTTCCTTAGATTATTGTCAAGAATATAACGCTTAAAAGGGAAAGAGTTAAGTCCATAATTAATACAGATGCAAAGTGATCATGACAAGCTCAAATTTTGACTTTGCTGAAAGATATTTTAGAAAATAAAATGTAACTATATAATTATACAATCACTATAGTATCATTGGAAAATAATTTAATAGATTGTACACAACTTAAAAAAATTCCTCTCAACCAACTTGAGGTACTAAAAAATGAGTGCACTAGTTGATAAATAAATTAATATTATGATAGCTACTCAATCATGGAGCAATGAGTTGTTAGCACTAAGTTGTATAATAATTGATTATATTAGAGATGAGTGCAATAAATTCATAAAAAAGAGGGTGTTATGAATATTTTGGAGAGTAACATTGATTAAAAATTAAATGATATTGTATCAGATCTCTCATATATTGTGGATCTCATGCAATTATTTATTAAAGGAGTTATAGATAGAACACATGACTTTACTCTTATGAAAATATTGAGACATATAATGTTTAGAAAGGTATGTTATAAGAATATATTTTGGGCATCCTATAATATTATATAGAATACACTAAAAGAAGTTAGTGATTTTATTGAGAAGATTGGATGTCATATATAATGAGAAGAATAATTTATATTATGTTAAAGTTTTGAACTATAAATTTAATAATATGTTAAAGGAACAATCACCAAATGGAAGGAATTTTGATTTTCATTTGTTGCGAGTTTAATGAGAGTCTAGATTGCATGTGATAACTTCAAAAAGAAGGTTATGAAGTTTAACTAGGTGCACTATGTAATTTTATATTTTTTTTTATAGGCCATTATTTGTTTTGTAGATTTTGATGGTCCATATTCAACTCTTGTAAGGGAAATAGTTAGAAAATTATAGGTGCACTAGCAATATAAACGTCAAAGTGGGACTAATTATGGATGTGTATGTTATCTCTAATGCTTACACCTGAACCGAGTTGTGAAACTCAGTTAGCTAGAGAAACATGGAAACACTTCTAGGCTATGGGAAACCTAATAACGAAGTGAATCTCCAGATAGGCCAGCTTCCTAGCTAGTAATATCACCTAAACTACTGAATTTTTGAAGGGATAAGGGAAAAAGGATTGTTGAAAATGAAATACTAAAAATGGAAAAACTGGGAAATACACCAAACTAACAAGAGCTATGAAATATTCAGATTGGCATACACTTGAATGTTGATTATAGAAATTGAACTGCACAACATGTTACTATAAGTTTATGCATGAATATTTTATAAAAAGGTTTGATTTGTATACACTTTCAAGAAGGAAAGGTAACTTTCACAATTCAAAAGGTTCATATGCAATTTTAAAACACAATTTATAACCTGCATAACCTCACTTTTGTAGAAAAGGCATGATAGATGAGACAAAGTTACAGGGAAATAAAAATGTTTCACAAATAACTTGATCAATCACCTGATAATACACAATGCTTGCAAGAAATATAAGGCAAAATAAGTTCACCAATGGAATTCAGGTTATATTTTGTATATCATACTCTGAATGAGTTACAAAGCATGCTCAAACTAGCAAAGAACTGTAAAAGTCACAATCTCCAGAATTTGCATAAGAAGAATGATTACAATGAAATCACATAAGTGACTATATCACTTAACTCCCAACCAAATCCATCAAAATAGGATCTAGAAGCTCTAAGGGTCAGATGAAACAATAAGGCCTAAAATCTAGCAACTGGATTTCATCCAAATAAGCTCCAATGTGTGGAAAAGGTCAAATTTCACCATGCCAAAGATAAAGGCATAATAAAGTACCCCTATATGCTCTCAAATGTGCTTTTAAAAGATCAAAAAAACTTCCTAATTCTCCTTCATGTGTTGGTAAACAAAATCCAACTCTCCTATATGCTCTCCCAGTCATAAATGCAAATATATCTCCTCTTTTCAATGTCATACATTGGAGAAAAAAAATTCCATGAGTTAGTCATATTGACATATGACTCTATTTTCTTGCATCTAAAGATAATTCTTAAATTAAATGATTTATAAGTCATCATTTAAATTTAAACATTTTACAATATAAATTAATGTAACAATAAAAAGCCCCACCTCCCATGTATTCAAAACGTGAGAAATACCTAAGTCATAATACATAGTTGAAAATGAAAAACCCACAATGGTATTAGTTGACATTTTAAAAATAAATAAAAGAAATGGAAAAAATTCCAATCTTTCATCGGCATATGTATTAGGGTATCAAACCCTAAACAAAAGGAAAGTAGCTCCATTCATTCATTTTGTAAGAAGCTTCTTGAAGGAGCTACACCACCACTAGGGTTTCCTTTCTCTGCCATACACCTCCACTGTGGGTTTTTTGCAACTTACAAGAGAATTTCTCACAAAAACTGTTGTTTTCTCCATAGAGGGATACTAGTAAGTAATTTTTTGAAGAAATTTTGACAAATTACTTCTATTTTTGCTCATATTGGCCTTCTATACCCATGGCCTATGTAGATTTGCTCACTCATTTTTTAATGTTCTCTTTTATTTCTGTGATTTCTTCATTATTGAGGATTGCGTCGCCATGAGGGGTTTATAGAACTTTCCTACAACTTTCATGATGAGTTTCACAATCTCAGGGTCAATTTACTTGCATTTCTAAAAGCTTGCTTGCATAATGAATGTGTTGGTAAGCTTTTCTCCTGCATGAAACGTTGGCATCTTTCCATTCTTTCATACAAAATATAAAGATAGCAAAAATAAGATTTTGGGTTTTCTTTCCTGTAGCTCGCCTTTTATGCTTCTGGGTTTTTGTCTAGTTTTTCCATGTTCTAGAGAAAAAAAATCATTTTTGCAAAAAATGAAAGAAAATATGAAAGCCCAGATTGAACTATGTGACTTGACCCTTGAAAATTTTCATAATCTTGCTTCAGATAAAAAGAAAACAAGAACTCCCTCTCTACTCTTAGTTCTTGAAGGAACAACTCAAAAATTAGAAGAGAAATAAAACACTCCAGAATGACTCTTGGCATGCACTTTTCATCTATACATTGCCAAAAAATGCATAATTTTACCCCCTTATATTGATACTTTTCCATGGTTATTGACTGTCTTGTATTCATTGTAAGTTGTAATAGCAACAATATACATGGATATTGGAAATGGAAGCATTTTGAAAACCCTTGATAATTTCATTACTATTGTTCCACAAACAAGGCTACAGGGATCTATTTTTTCATTATAGTCATTGAGCCCTTTATGTTGTTTCAAAATTGTTCAAAGTCTGCTCTATTAATCAAAGCTAGTTGTTTTCTTTATGAATCTTGATTATATCTATGTAAATAGAGAGAATATGCTATTTTGAGTTAAAAAAAATTAGATCTATTACTCAATGTCATCTCATTTTCAGATCCCTTCTTGCATCTATCAAATTCTTTGACTGGGATCTTTTTTCTATTGTCATACTTTTGTGAATAATCTAAAGAGTTACAGTTTTATGTATATCTATACTTCTGTACTAGAGCTTTCTGAAACTCATTACATTTCCCCTTGTGAATTTTTCATAAATCTTTGTAACTTCTATAAGAAGTAACTTTTGATACGTAAAGTTTTTTCTATTGTAATCAAATGATATTTTCATGGAATGATATGTCCTGTATATTCATTTTGTTCACATTTTGTAACTATTGCCTTTATTTTTATCATCTCCTTAGGCATTTTGTAACAACTCACATGCCCTATTTATGTTGTCATAAGGTCTTCATAGGATTTCTCCTTTTCCCTTTACTGCCATAACATGCTTTCACTATTGATTCATTAAGAATGATAGACCTTAAAGATTCTTCAATAATTCAATGCAAAATTCCTTATGATTTGTTGGTTGTCTACCATGTGAACTTTTGACAAGATATACATAGATTGCATTGCTTTCATATGTCAAAGGACTGAAACTTTTGAATGAACATGTCCTATTATCTCTCCACTATTTAGTTTACATTCCTCATGATGATTGCTTTCAGCAAGAATGATGTTAAACATGACCATAATAAAAAAATGTGAAACATGATGAAAATAAAGCATTTTATGTATGCCTTCTCACTACCATTGCATAATCATGTTGATATGATGACTTCAATAATGAATTTCCCTCTTAAATAAGCTCAAATGAGCTCATTATTTGATACATCAGCATGTCAGGCTCAACCCTTGTGGGAGCCACATTTTTGTTAGTGTAATTAATTAATTATTACACTAGCATAAGTTAACTTAGGTCTTGCATTTTATTAATTAAGTCCTAGGTTGCATAATTAGATAAATCATTTAATAAATGGGATAATATTCCCTTCCTTGTTTGTAGGGATAAGATTCCTTCTAGAAGATGAGTTGTCCTTCTAGAACTTATCTCAACATTTAATAATCATCTAGATAGGGTTCACATGTTGTCACATGTTGTTAGATCATGACACATGGCAACATCTCATGCATCTTAGGTTTTCTCTCTTTCCTATATAATCAAGAAACTTGTTCATTTGTAACATATCATATCAATCATATCATTTTCATCATATCAATATAGAGTCTTTATTGAGCATTCCATAGTTGCAACACTTCTCTTTGTGGTTGATTATCTTTCATGGCTAAGGTCCTTTATTGAAGATTCTGAAGCTTTAGGGGTTGTGCATCCATAATCCCAACATGGTATCAGAGCTAGTCCATTGAAACATCAACCCTTGATCCAGGAAGTTGGAGTGCAAGATTCTTGCAGGCTTGGAGTTTTATGTTGTAGGCTACTTGGTTCTACCCAGGAGCCAAGCTGATTTATGGTGCACATTAGGCTCTCTCTGACCTCTCCATTGCATCCAGAAGGCCTCAAAACCCATAGATCGCCTACTCAATCATCAAAATCGAAGATATATCATCTGGGAGCCATTGAGGTATCAATCTAGGGTTTGCATTTTTTGTACTATCCATACAATTTTGCAAAAAAAAATCCCTCTTTTAGTCCTCCATCATGGCAAATTTTTTTTAGAAAAATCGGGCTATTTTTTATCTTATCATTTGGGAAAATTTCTATATAGTTCGGGCAAAAATTTAATTCAGTGGCATCGACTAGCAATTTAATTCACAGTCGGCATAATGTTTTTTTTTTAAATTCATCGGCGGCTATAGTTTTGGGTTTGATATTTTTTCGGTTAATATATATATTTCTCTAGAATTATATTTAAATATTGGCTTTTATTTAAATTTTTGAATTGTAAAATTTACAATATTCAATTTTTTTTTGAGTGGTCGGCATCCACCAATAGTCTGCAGACCGACCAACTATCGGTGTCGTCACTGGTCATCAGCCTGCGTCATTCGTCTGATCCCCAGTATCACCCATCACCGGCGCTCCAACCACCACATTCCATTGTAGGTTATTATTCTCGGCCACCCTCTGACCAACACTGATAGCCCCCACCATCAAGGCCCTTGGTTCTATTCATGACTGGGGTTTGTACTAGACTCCAACGGCGCCACCATCCATCTCGACCGCACCACCGGTCTCCACCCGCCAGCCACTCCGCCGCCACCCTATCCGGGGGCGGGTGTTTTTTTTAAAACTATCAAATAGCCCCGCAGTCATATCAATGACCGAGGGCTGATTTTTTTTTGCCTAGGGGTGCTATATTTTTGCGCCTATTTAGCTTATGCTTTCAAATCAGCAGTTTTTCTTCCGAAGGCCATATCTTCGCGCCATGGTATAAAAAATTTGCAAATGAGATACCGACAGAAAGAGAATTCAAAGCACTATCCAATGGTACCATCCATTTTATAGGATTTTTCTGCAATAAAATTCTATAGTCAACTGAATTCAACCCTTCATTCTGGACTTAGAGGCACATATCTTCTCATCAGATTGTCGAATTTCAATGATTCCAGCGGCATTAGGGAGATATTTCAATGCTTTTTTTTTTATCAATCCACTCACTTTATTTGGTTTCAGCTCCAGGTATCTTCTATTGGTTTTTTGCAATTTAGTGCATTTTGCTGATTCCTGAGATATCCTAAAGCTTGAAGAAGAATTTCTTGATCTCGGAGGCATATTTTCAGTTGCATATCTATTTGGAAGCTTCTATTTGTTGTGGAAGGTCAGTGTCTTTGTATTTTTATGGAGGAATTTCATTATGGGTCTTGCATGTTATTCTCCTTTGACTATGTTGCACAAGGGAAACTATAAGCAATGGTGAGATGGGATTAGTCACCATCTCCAATCACTTGATCTATTGCCTCATCTGTATGGTATAGTTCCTCATCCAAGTGAAGGTATTCATGAACTTGCTTGGAGTTGCAGCAGATACACTGTTTTGGAAATCATTTCAATGCAAGTTGATTGTGATGTTCTGATTACTATTGATCATTGTGATTGTCCTCGCATTCTTTGGACTAAGCTTTGGGAGATCTATGTAGATTCAAATACTCCACCATTTCCCTATGGTCATTGTGTGAACTCTTTTCCTAGTACCTACAAAACAACATGAATAAATGAGTTAGACAAGGATTTGCAAGATAAAAGAAGGATTCCCCATGAAATCCATTTGCAAACTCAAAATAAGAAGGAAAATAAGCAAGAACACAATGAAATGATAAAAACTAGATTAAATCCTAATTTAAATAGCAAACACTTGATCCCATGGGGGAATTGGTGCCAATTTGATGTGAAAATTGGCCCTTTCCCAATTCCTATGATGCAAGATTCGAATGTTGAAGAGATTGATCCACTTTGTTGATGAAATGTGAAGACTCCAAGCCAAAATCTGCAAAACCTAACTATGACTCAATGATAATGGATGAAACTCAAGAGATATTTGAGCATGGTAACTTTGCTTGGATTGTGGATGATAAAATGAGGAGAAGAGCTATGTGGTACTATAAGATGGATGAATGATCAAATTTGAGCAATGTGGGACTAACATTCATCCAATGATATGGTGCCACTTGTCAAGCTATGAATGGATGATGGTTGTGCAAGATTTGGGGTTTGTTCCAATAAATGCCAATATTTGAAATTCAAATTTGTTGAAATGACATGTAAGAGGGAAGGGAAAATGAAATAAATGCCACTTGGCTCAAGGCAAAAGGACATGTAAGAGGTTTTAAATGCCTTGTTGGATGTACATGTTGACTTGGAATTTTTGAATTCAAATTGACAAAATATTCCAAAGAGATGCCTTGTGAGGAAAATAGGGATTTAATAAATGAATTAAATATATTTTCATGTGCAACTTGCATTATCTAGAGGATGTGACATGAGATTAGATTAAATTAATCAAGTGTTAATTAATTTAATAGGAGATTAGCTAATGTGACTTATTTGACTCAGATTTATGGATTTATTTAAATCAGATAAGAGAGGAATATGATAAGAGGCTAATTAGATAAAGATTTTGATTTATTTAATTAAAAGGGATGGTAGTAGATTAAATTAAATAAGGTTTTAATTTATTTAATTTAATGGATAGAATTTAGGGATTTAATCAAATAAATTGATTATTTAATTAAATAGGGATAATTAGATCAGATAGATTGATTTAATTAACAAGAGAAAGTGACTTAATTAGACAAAATGATTTATTTAATTAAGAGATGAATATTGATGAATTTAATCAGATAAGGGAATTTGATTAAATGGTTAGACCGATGAATGATTTAGGAAGAAATGATGTTAGTAAGTCAGGATCGAATGCACGATGTCAATCAGTATATTTTTTATGTCTACATTTTGCCCCTCTTTGAAGCAATGCACTTGATGCGTTGGTTCAAAGAATAAATGATCTCGATCAAAGCCAAAAAATTTCAATATTAAAAATTTGCCCCATTGCTGCATGGGAAGAGAAAATATGCCATTATAATGCCCCCTCGAGAGATCAGGCGAAAATTTTAATTTTTTGGGTGATCTCGCGAAAAAAAGTGACAAAGTGCCCGACAAGTCTGGAAGGGGTCCAAGAGGCTAAAAACGTGTCTAAACGCAATAAAATGATTAAAAACAAGCCTCAAATGGATGAAAACAGGTTCAGGGGTCCAAAATCCTAGCAAGACAGCCCTAGAGGGTCAAGAAACCCTAATTTTTAGGCTTAAAAGGGGCCCAAGGGGTCACTTTCAAGTCATTTTCACACACCTCTACTAGCAAACCTCGAGATTCAAGCTCTGACCTCCTGACGATATGGCGCAACGACAGCTTCCTCTACACATTTCTAATTGATTTCGGACCTAGCAGCGGCCACCTGGCATCGGTGCCCTAGGATGTGACCCTAACTGAAGCTTCATTTTTTCACTTTAGTGCATTTATTACTGCTTTTAAGGAGAGCTCACCTCCAGCGGCGCTATTATAGTGTCGCTCGGTGTTTAAAGTGCACCGCTTTTAGCCATTTTGCGCTGCAGCGGCGCTGTTTAGTGCCGCAATGGTGCAATTTGGAATTTAAAAACTCCACCGCTGGGCTCGGGCTCAGCTCAAACTCGCGGGCCAGTTTGGAAAAGTGCACCGCGGCGGCACTCTTTTCAATGAAAACTGTGACGCTGGGGTTAAAATGCGTTGCGACGGCGCTTTTTGGCTAAATTTTGGGTCCAACGTCAGAGTTTGAGAAAACTCAAACTGTGACGCCTTCACAAACTGCGCTGCTAGGAACAAGTTTGAGGCGTTATGTCAGGAATTTTTCCAAAAATTTTAACATTCTAACTTTGCATGATGCAGGATGGACCTAGGGAACTTTATTCTCTAGAGCACCGGTCACAGGATCTAGCGAGCGTTCTTCAGGACCTTAGCGACAGGGATCATAATCGGTTGGGGGCTACAGGATTATGGCATATTGCATACACAGTGCCCGTGCACACACACCTCAGGATGTTATCAACGCTAGTGGAGTGGTGGCACAGCGAGACGTCGTTGTTTCATCTTCCCATAGGTGAGGCAACCGTCACATTGGAGGACATCTGGCGGATAATACAATTGCCCATTCATGGCTGCCAGGTGATCTACAACATGGAGGAGGGACACGATTGTTGCACCCGAGTCCTCGCCCTTTGGGACATTATCTATTGTGAGGGTCAGATCAAGCTAGAGAGGTACAGAGTTATAGCACCTCCCTTCTGTTGGGCCGTTGCGGGGATCATTTCAGGCTTGGTTGCCCTAGACAGATGAGGGGGGTATTTCAGTCTTGGATGGGGATACTGCTGGGAGAGGATGGTCCGGGACAGACCAGTTCACTTCATGTGGGGGCCCATCCTTTTAGCTTCACTCTATAGGGATCTGCACAAGTACGTGTATGCGGATGGCAGAGCGCTGGGAGTCGGAGTGACCTTGCTACATGTCTGGCCGTGGGAGCACATTTTTGTGCTACGTCCATGGGTGGTTCTAGTTCTGATGGGGGCAGAGGATTCCCTGGTGACACGATACAAAGGGGGTGTGTCATTCACACACACCGGTGAGTATGGGATCCCCTACTAGAAGCGGGTCATAGATGAAATGCTCATTTTTACTTGGAGACCATACCTCGGTCAGCCTGGATGGGCTGATGATGCAGACCAGCTCTTCTACTGCCACCAGGATCGATACATGCAGGGGTGGGAGCACACCCTGATTGAGTAGTACCTGCCAGGGCACGTACAGCGTCAGTTTGGGGAGCTGCAGGATCGGCCGGATGATGGCTATGTAGCAGTGTTTGCACGCAGCATGACATAGGTGTCATGGGGGCCTGGCATTCCTACTATAGAGGCGATTGACAGTTTTTGATATTTGGTGGTCCGTCCTTGGGCTTATGATCAAGGATTAGCAGATTCGGGCATGACACAGGCGTACAAAGACTAGTTCAGACCTCCTCTTTGGTTGACTATTCCAGGTGAGGACCCAAAGGCATACAGGGTCAGAGGAAGGGGTAGAGGATGAGGACGAGGGCGAGGACCGAGGATCGAGATCCGATAAGATCCACTAGAGGTGCCCCCAGTTCTACCAGGTCACGAGGATGCCCCCATGTAGGACCAGAAGCAAGATCTGCCAGTCCCACCACCACGAGCAGAGGGTGAGGGTCAGGTTCACGCACAGCCACGGGAACAACCAGCAAGGCAGGCAGACGCACGGGATGCCTTGATTTTGCAGTTACAGGAACTGATACAGGTAGTGACAGCTGAGAGAGACCAGGCACAGGCTGAGAGGGAGCAGCTGAGGGCAGAGAGGGATCAGGCTATTCAGCAGAGACAGGCTGCAGAGCTACAGGCAGTGACAGAGTTAGGACGCAGGCGGCAGATTGAGAGCATGACAGCCTCCTCATCTCATGGTACAGTGCCAGTCCGATCTTACAAAAAGGCTATCCGAGAGATAGAGTACTACCACCGGGCCTACCATGACCATGTACCTAGAGCAGATTGGGTTCCCGAGTACTCAGAGTGGGTCATCCAGAGACCACCAGAGGGTCACGGTGACAAGGGCAAGGGCAGTATCCATAGAGATTGGGCTTGATCCAGATACTTATGATGTACCTTTTGTACTTTATGGGCTCATTTTTGATAGCCCGATGGGAATTTTGTACCGACTGACATATATGTATAGTGATCCGACTATTATTCTTTGTACTATGACATTGATGATATGATATATATATGAATCGATTTTGATGCAATGCAATGTGTTGTTTTATTTATGCATGGATGGTTTATTTCTATATGCTTTGCAGTGACGTTTTATGGATGCATTTATTTCTAATGATGTATGCAATGCAATGATGTATAATGATGTTATCTATATGATGATTTATTTCATACCACTGTGATATGTGAAATGATTTAATTTATGGTATACGTGATGATGTGCGGAAATGCTTATTTATGAGATGATTTACGGATATGTATGATATGATGTGATGGTCGTGATATGATGATGCTAATGAAATGGTGTTATAAGATGCTTAGAATAACAAATGTTATTATCCTAACTGATTATGTATGCGATGCAATGATGTGTTAATGTGATGATATGTATGCCTAATGAATTAAATGCTTATGTTCCTATTGATTATGGAATGTTTTCGTTCATGCTATGTGATGATTTATGAAATGCAAATGAATGCTTATGTAATGCTATGAGATGTAATGTAATGGGTGGAATGCAATGTTATGAATGCACCTATTTAAAATGCAATGTGTATGTTTCTTATATGATATGTTTTATGCAATATGCTAATGATTTGTGGATGCAGGATCGATGACGATGATGGTGATGATGGTTAACTATCATAGTACCTTGTTAGCATGATTAGTAAGAAAATAGGAAGTCATTTCAACAAGACATAATATGACACAAATGCAGATGATGATGATGATGATGATGATTACCTGCCGAGGAATTGGGATTTTCAAAGGGCCAAATTTTCTTATTTTTGATAACACATGTGGTACGATGCATCAAGGTATAGCAAACCAGGATGGCATTGTACCTAGTGTGATAGACTTTGACTCGACAAACAGATAGGAGTATTCTTGTTCACACCTAACATATGGAAACCTTGCTAGGATGCCCTTCAAAAATTTCAAACACCTCGGACCAAAACACGGAAAGGTAAACCTTTCTATGCAATAGTCAACAAGTTTCCCTAGACCTCTTCCGCACATACCTAACAAAGCAAGTATTCGCCGATATTATATTACAAGAACATCCAACAAGCACAGCAGACAAAATATAATGACCGTTGCCCCATTCCTATTTCTCTAAATCCTTTGCTTTGGGATATCATCGAGAAGTCCTTGGAATGAGCGCAAAAAAGATAAGTCAAAAGATAAAGACCAGGTAAACAAACAAGTTGATGCTCTTCAATACTGCTAACGAAAAAAGGATATGTTTTCTAAGGATGATAACCGAAACTTATTGCTAAAAGATAATGCCCATTGTAGGAAGGATTCATCCTAGGACATGTTAGTGGATGGCAACACGTCATTTCGTTTATCCAAAGTGTTCTTTCTGATAAATAATTCCCTTTGTAGGAAGGATTCATCCAAGGACATGATGTTATCAGATGATTGATATGGGACTGTTTGGATGATGTGTTACCCATATGAAGAGATAACCAACTTGTTTATGCACTGACTTAGACTTAAGACTTGACGTTTGGAGTTCTACTTTTAGACTGTTAGGCTTATTTCCGATTGTTTCACCAAAGGTTGATGATGATGATCCGTTTAATGGATGATGCTTATTGCGGGTGCAAGTGAGATGAGACGGATGAATTTTTTCAAATATTTGGATGTTTTTGACATTTTGCAATGTTTTGAGGCTATTTTTGGTATTTTTGGATTTTTCAAATGTTTTGATTTTTTTATTTTTCAAATGTTTTTTGGGATTTTCTGAGATTTTGACCAAGATACCATCCTAGAGACCTATCCTAGGGGTCTCGAGGGCTGATCGACAAATGAGCCTTGCCTACATTATACACGCAGAGACCACGTAGTTCGACTGATGACCTAACCAATTTATAGATGAAGATATACATGATGAAATGTCAGTTTATTATGACAGACTCTTATAGGACTGACCTAAATGTCTTGGGGGATGATCAATGATCAACCTTGCCTACGTTCAAGCTCAGAGATGACGTAGTTCAATAAGACAACCTTGTTTTTGGCTTTTTTGAATGACTTTTTGACCTATTTTTGGATTTTGATATGATTTTTGAATGTTTTTGGATTTTTTTATTTGAGGGCTTTAAGATCATACACGAATCCGATCCGATGAAAACATGCCCCCAGCATGATGCAATAGACTACTCCAATAAAGGCAGGACAAACTGACCTTGAGGATGGGCCAAGTAGTACTAGGAGGGATCATGATGCGAACGCATGACCAAGCTATGGTGCGGATGTGAGTGGATGAGTGATGGATGGAGACCTGAATGCGATGGATGATGGAAGCAAAATGGATGGATGATGCCAATCGAGCCATAAAGTTCCTGGTGGATGGACAGTGCTTATTTACACACGGCGCCTATTTGCTAGGTTTTCACCGAGGTATTTTCCCAAAGTGCCACCGAAGTGGTTTTCACTAGAGGACAATTTTTTTGATCCTTTTTCTGATTTTTTGATTTTTTTTTTTGTTACCAAGACGCCTATTGCCAAGTTTTTGCCGAAGTAACCATTTTTTCAGGACTTTTTCTTATTTTTTGAATTTTTGGCTTTATACCCTAAAAGAATTAGGCATAAAACTTTTTGAGATGGGAGTTATTCATGGGCTCCTACAGAGGTTCCCCTTCGGGTGTTGATAGTTGATATGCCCCATATTTATAGCTTCCTATTATGACAAATAGTCCTAACCAATTAGGTTCGAACTTGCCTTTGCTGCTGGGATTCGGGACATTCTTCTGATTTTCTTTTAAGACCAATTCTCCAACTTGGAAAGTCCTGCTTCTGATTTTTTTGTTGTAGCTTCGTTTGAGTCTATTTTGATAGACTTGCAGATGATTCAAAGTGTCGATGCGTTTCTCATCCAGTAACTCCAGCTCATTTAGTCTTGATACCCGATATTCCTCATCCGTGATAAGGTTTTGCAATGATATTCTGAGGGAGGGGAGCTCGATCTCAATGGGGAGGACAGCTTTTGATTCGTAGACCAAGGAGAAAGGGGTAGCATCGGTGGGTGTATGAATGCTAGTTCGATAAGCCCAGAGGGTGGGATTAAGCTACAAGTGCCAGTCACAACTTGCGTAATTGACTATTTTCTTAAGGATTTTAAGGATGGTTTTGTTTGTAGCTTTTGCTTGGCCATTGCCTTGGGGATAGTATGGGGTGGAGAAGCGATGCTGGATTTTTAATTTCTCGCACAAGTCACGAACCTCCTGGTTCTTGAATGGTGTCCCATTATCTGAGATAATGGCTTGTGGGACACCGTAACGACAGATGAGATAGTTCAGGATAAATTTTGAGATCTGCTTCCTAATGATATACATCATGGGTATGGCTTCCACCCACTTAGTGAAGTACTCAGTTGCAGTTATGATGAACTTATGGCCATTGGATGAGGTGGGTGTGATTTTTCTAATGAGATCGAGTCCCCACTGTGAAAAGGGCCATGGTGTGACGATCAGGTGAAGCTCTTGAGTTGGAGCATGGATGAGGTCCCCATGTTGCTGACATTGTAAACACCTTTTAGCATGATCATGTGCTTCTCTTTCCATTGTGGGTCAGTAATACCCCATCCTCAGCAGTTTCTTGGCGATGGTCATTCCACTCGAGTGTGAACCACATGTTCTGTTATGAATCTCAGTCAGAGTAGTTAATGCCTCCTCAACATTTAGACAGCGTAACAAGGTACCTTCTATCCTTCTATGGTATAAGGTATCACCTAGGATCACAAATCTAGATGTCTTTTTGATGAAGGTTCGTTTTAGGCTCGATGATAGGTCAACGGGTATGACTCCTATACGAAGATATGTGTAGATGTCATGATACCAAGGATCACCAGGACCAACGATTTGACACACATATTCTGATTCTGGTACCTCGAATGTGGGAACGAGAAGCTACTTGATCATAAATTCATATTTTGGCACGTTGTGAGGGATGTCTACTAGAGACCCAATTGTATCCATGGCATTAGCGGCTCTATTGTTGGTTCTTGGAATCTGATCAAATGTTATGTCAATGAAGGATTCCTTTAGAGTCTCCACCAATTTCTTGTATGGAGTGAGATTATCATCCTTAGTCTGATATTCATTATTGACTTGGTTTATGATCAACTGAGAGTCTCTATAGACCTTGAGAGTAATGATATTCCATTGCACTGCTATCCTGAGACCTATAGTCAAAGTCTCATATTTTGCTATGTTGTTTGTGCAAGGAAATGCTAGTTTGTATGACCTTGGTATGCAGTCCCCCTGTGGGGTGATCAAGAAGACACCAGTTCCTGATCCGTGCTGTGTGTATGAGTTGTTGAAGTATAATTTCTAGTGATTAGCTACATTGAGGTTAAAGATGGACTCATCTGGAAACTCTGAGACAAGAGGATTCTCAAAATAAATGGGTGCCTCTGCTAATTGATCTGCGATAACCTGTCCCTTAATGGCTTTGTGCTCCACATACTCGATGTCATACTCTGACAGTATCATTACCCATTTTTCCATTCTGCCTGTGAGCATTGCTTTTGATAATAGATATTTGAGGGGATCAATTTTCGCAATAAGCTTTATCTTGTGTGCCAACATGTAGTGTCTGAATTTTTGGGATGCAAACACTACTGCGAGGCAAGCTTTCTCAATAAATGAGTAATTGAGCTCATGACCGACCATTGTTCTATTGATATAGTAGATGGCTCTCTTCATTCTATTTTCATCATGTTGGACTAAGAGAGCTCCTAGGGCTACTATTGTTGCTGATACATATAAGATCAATGGCTTTCTCAGGATAGGTGGCATTAAAATTGGTGGTGTTAGTAGATATTCCTTGATTTTGTTAAATGCCTCTTCACATTTTGTATCCCATTTGTATGCTACCCCCTTATGGAGTAGGTGAGAATATGGGTTTTGCTTGTCTACCAGTTGTGCTATGAACCGTCAGATGGATTGAAGTCAGCCTTGGAGGCCTCTCAGTTGTTTTAATGTCTTTGGTGCTTCCATCTCAAGGATTTCCTTTACTTTCGTCGGATCCACCTCAATACCCCTCATGGAGACTATGTATCCTAGCAATTTACCTGATTGTATGCCAAAGATGCACTTCTTGGGATTTAGTCTGACTTTGTATTCCTCCAGTCTATCAAAGATAGCACTTAGGGTTGCTATATGATCTTGTCTCTTTCTTGACTTAGCTAGAATGTCGTCGACATAGTCTTTGATTGTTTTATGAATCATGTCATGGAATATTAGTGTCATGGCCCTTTGATAGGTTGCTCCTGCATTCTTTAGGCCGAATGGCATCATGTTCTAGCAGTAGGTCCCCCATGGACAAGTGAAGGCAGTCTTATGTTGATCTTCTTTTGCTATCATGTTCTGGTTATATCCTAAAAATCCGTCCATTAGTGATAGCATCTCATGTCCTGCTGTCATGTCTACTATCATGTCGATGTTGGGAAGTGGGAAATCATCCTTGGGACATGCCTTGTTCAAATCTCTAAAGCCCGTATAGATTTTGATAGCTCCATCAGGTTTTGAAACAGGTACCAGATTTGACACCCATTCTGGATAGTCGATTGGTCGGATGAATCTTGTGCATCTAGCAATTTTTTGAGCTCCATTTTGACTAACAAAGCGATTTGAGGATGCATCTTTCGAAGCTTTTGTTTGACCGGTTTTGCTTCTGGATACACCGCTAAGTGATGAACTACTGTCTCTGGATCTAGCCCTAGCATATCAGCATAACTCCATGTGAAGTTTATTTGTCTTTCCTTTAGGAATGTTGCTAGGAGTTCCTGCTCTTCTGTTAATAGTGATAATAGGTGTGTGTGTCCAACTCTATTATAAAGCATGCCTTGTGATCTCCATCAAGAATATTATCCCTCAATCCCATGAATTCTAAGAGCGATTCATCATTTTTGAATGTGTCGAGAACTGGTGGTCCTCATTAGTCATAGTCGATTAGTTGGGGGTAGACTAAGCAAATCTCATGATTTTGACTATCTGGTTCAAAGGATATGGTACTAATCATACACAGGGTGGTATCTTCGAATAGCCTAGGTAGATTGGTCAAAGTATATTTGTCATCGCTACTAATATAGGGCTCAATTATGAAATTATGTGCGTCTCTACTTCTGGCTATTGGTGAGTGTAGTTGTACAAGTACTGGCTGAGGAGAAACATTAGCCGTTCTAACCAGAGGACTTCAGCCACGTATGGTTATTCTCAGAGTGGCACATCCAATACCAAGATCTGTTATGGGTCATGTCTCTGGCATGATAGGTATTATGAGCCCATTGTCATTTTGTCCCAGTCTTTGATTTCGGTCATAGCCCATTGCAAGCATCATGTGTAGGCCCTTGCTTCTTTCATCCATTGGTAAATTAGCTGCCGATCTTTCATCTTGATACAACATGTGAGATGGATCTACTTCAATAACCTCATGACCAAGGTCTCCCCATCTTGTGAATTCGGGATAATCTTCAGGAGATGTTTGTGATGTGGAAGATTGATTTTCTTGTGGGCGTCCCCATGATCTAGGAGATTGTGGTAACTCTCCTATCACAAAAGCATTGTTAGGTATTTTGTAGCTTCCACAACCATCATCCTGGATGATGAGCTTGATGTAGGAGATGGTGGGAATGTTGGGAATGGTGGGTGTCTCTATCACAGAAGTGGATGCGAGAGTGGTGGGGTTGATGTATAGTGTGGATGGGTCTTCATCATTCTTTGGCACTTGGGGGATTTTGTAATACTTGGCTTCAATATTCTTGCAATATGAAAAGGGCTCAGGATCTCTGTGGACAGTAACCTCTTGCCCATTATGTGTAAATTTCACACATTGGTGGAAGGTTGATGCTACAGCTTTCATCGCATGAATCCATGGGTGTCCTAGGAGGATATTATATGGCAATTTGAGGTCCAAGACCTAATAGGTGGTTTCCATGAGCGTTGGCCCTACTTGGATAGGGAGTTTAATTGTGCCCTGAGATACTCTTTCTTGATCATCATATGTTCTGATTGTGATGCCCTTGCCTTTGTCGATGGAATATTATGATATTTTCAACTGCTTGATGAGGCTTAAGGAACATATGTTCAAGCCCGCACCTCCATCCACCAAGACCCTTTTGATTTTTCTTTTGTTTACAATGGCTTCTAAGTGAAGTGTGCGATTGTGAGATGGTTGGGCTGGGAAATCTTGGTCAGAAAATGTAAGGAGATTAGGCGTTATGATATTTGCGACCATAGCTTGGAATTGCTCTGCATCAAGATCTGCGAGGACAATGGATGAGGCTAATGCTTCCTTAAGGATCTTTTTATGTGCTGATGAGATTTTTAACAACTCCATGATGGAGATGTGTGCCGGCGTTCTTTTGAGTTGATCTACAACATTGTAGCTATACGGAACAGCTCTTGATGTAGGGACTCTATTTGGTTGGGATGATCCTGCAATGGTGACTTTGCCACCTCTTGTGGTGACTCCACAATCGTCGACATGGGCGCCCTTGATAGTGATGACCATGCAGTCTTCATTTAGCGAGGAAACGATAGATTCATAGACATGATTTACATTGCCTTTCCCTTTATCACCTCTATTTCCTTTATTTCCATGATTCAGCATCGGATTCATGTAGATTTTAAGGTCCTGATTTCCCGTAGGTTGTTCCACATTTATGATTTTCTTGTCAATGAGATCTTGGATGATGTTTTTGAGTCTCATGTAATTGTTTGTGGTGTGACCTTTGATTTTTTAAAATTCACAAAGTTGATTCTCGTTGTACCAAGGGGGTTTGACATCGGGTTCTTGGTAATTTTTGAATGTAGGAGGTTGGATGAATTTTTTGGCAATCAACTTTTTCATTATGTCCTCCAAAGGTTCCCCCAAAATGGCGTATTTGCATTTTGGATAAATTTTGCATTGGGGTGGTCCTCTTTGGTCAGTGAGGTTATTGATGGTGGGATTATTGGGTTGGTATGTTGTGTGATGAGTGTTTTGGCATTGTGGTTGGATTTGTGGTGCAGGTGTGTTTTGGCATGGACCACTAATGACCACCTTGGCATCGACGATGCCATCATTAGTGATGTTCTTGTTTCTCGCCCATGTACGAGGTTTATCATTGTAATTAGATGATGGGAGGTTGTTTTGTTGTTCATGATATGACGTTGATTCAGCGGGTTGAGTCACAAGGGCTCTTTCGATGCTAAGTGCCTTGGAGATCAATTGCTCATATGTAGTGATTCCTTGAACCTTGAGATGAAATGACAGGCGACTTTCAAGGTTGGCTATGATCATGTAGACTTGTTGTTCTTCTGGCATGGTCAACTTGCTCCGATTGGCCTTGGATCACCATCGTTGAAGAAATGAGGTGAAAGACTCATTCTTTCCTTATTTCAGAGCCGATAATTCTTCGAGACTAACATCCATTGCAATGTTACATGCATAATTCCTAATGAATGCGTCTCTAATTTCTTCGAATGTTCTAATGCCTGAAGATAAGCGAGAGAACCATTCTATAGAGGGACCTGCCAAGCTCCTAGGGAATAGCTACATCAGATAAGTATCATCACATGCGACCTCCATACAATGAACCTGGAATTCCCTGATGTGATCTTCAGGGTTTCCCATCCCTCAATATTTTTCAAATTTGGGGATTTCAAATCCCTTGGGGAATGATTTCATGTCTAGGATCCTATCAAATGGATAGGGACACAAGTTGCTTTGTGTTTTGGTTGTCCGCCCCGATTGAAGGTCGAGCACTTGTTGCGAGAGCAACCTGAGTTGTGTCATCACATCATTCTAGGGATCAGGAGGTGGGATGAAAGTGTTCTGAGGTGTTTGAATCATGGTTTGGATGGATGGGTTGGTCGGTGCATTATTTGATGGTATCTGCATGTTCTGGCGAGCGAAGTAGGCTTCTACTTGCTTTTGTATGAACACTGTCTATTGTTGATCTTGTTATTGTTGCACTAGGATTTGTGCTTGTTGTTGCGCTTGTTGCTACTCCAACAATGCTTGTTGTTGTGCTTGTTGTTGTTCCCACAACGCTTGTTGTTGGGCTGCCAATTTTGTTGCTTCTTCCTACTCTTGGTATTGTTTTAGTGCTTGTTGATATGCTTGCACTTGCGCTGCTTGTGCAAGGAGTTGTGCTTGAGCTTGTGCTTGCTATGCTTGGTATTGAGATTGTGCTTGAGCTTGTGCTTGGGCTTGCACTTGTGTTGCTTGTGCTTGTGCTACTTGTTGTTGTAATAACAGTTGTGCTTGAGCGACTCTTTGTGCTTGCAATGCTTGCGCAGCTTGGGCGGCTTCTTGTTGTTGTTGTTGCAATAAAGCTTGGGCTTGTTATGCTTGTTACGCTTGTAATGCATCTTGTGCAACTTGAGTAGCTTGTTGCATGGCTTTTTGTTTCTGGACTTGTTGGTATCCTCTTTGGAAAGCAACTTGCAATGTTGCATCATATTGATTTGATGTGGTGAACGTTGGTGGTGGTGGAGGTGGTGGTGGATTGGAATGGTATTCGTGAAGGTGGTGTTGATGTTTTGCATGTTGGATAATGGTATTGATGTGATTGGTCCTTGAGAGACCATGCTTTGTGATGTTAGGGGTGTGTTTGATGATGTTGCCATTGCTTGTGTGTTTATCGTTTGTTGTTGTGATATCAACAATAAATTTTGAGTATTTGGTGCAATGCTTTGATTGATGGTTGGGATGTAGGTTTGATTGATACTTGGTAGGGGAGGAAGCCCTAGACCAAGGAGTGGTGTGGATGATAGTGGCAATGGCGAAAGAGGTAGAAATGTAAGGGACGTGAGTTGTTGTGAAAACGTCGTGGTGTCGAATAAGCCCCCTAGTCTGAACGTATCTCCCTCTTCTTGTGAATTTGTGAGAACAGGTGTTTGTGGTGTTGCGTGAAAATATGATGATGATGGATCGTGATGGAATGTGAGAGGAACATTCTTGTGTAATGGTTTTTCAGGTATATTTTGTTCCAATGTGGTGCTTGCATCCAAACTTTGATTATTAACAAGGGGATGTGATTGAAGAGCATTGAGAAATGTGTTTCCCTTGTTGACATTGGGTTGGGTTGGAGAAAATGATGTTGTGATTTGGATAATGTTTTGTGTGAAATTTTTGGATGGAGGTGTAGATGAGATGGGGATGGTGGATGAGATTGGTGGAAATGATGTTTCCACTATGGTGCTCACATCAAAATTTGAAGGCAACTTGGCCCCTTGTTTTGCTAATTCAAGCATGTACAACGAACGGTTAAGTCTCATCATGATGTTGATGATTTTGTGATTCTTTGGATTTTGAAGCATTTATGTCATTTCCTCGCGAGACATTCCGAAAGTAAGATCCTCTCCTTGGTTCTCTTCTTGCGGATTCTGTGATGATGAGAGGGTCAATGGGTTACTTGATTCTGCCGAATTCATTTCTACATTGGTTTGGCTAAGATCGCTTGAAGCGAGTGTTTCTTTGTTGGCTTCCATACTCTTCTTGTATTGAGATCTCGTTTGAACCATAAAACAATGATCAACCTTTGGGAATATGGGAGATGAATCTCTTGATTCTTTGGATCGATCGTTATTTTATGCCCCAAAGTGTAAAGTTTTAGGGTTCCTTGAGGATCAAAGGTGATGATATGATGATGATGTTAATGATGGATGATATGGATGTTCTTGGCTTTTAATCAATCTTGAATGAGACACTAGGACTTGCAGATTTTGGTTTTATTTTTATTTTTTTTGGATTTGGTCCTTGATTTTGATTTTGATTTTGATTTTGGATATTTTGAACAAAAAGACCCTAAGATGTTGGATAATGATCTAAGGGATAGCTTTGTCCAAAGGATGATAAATTGAATATGTGTGAGGAGAAGGATGCATCTACCCACACCTATTCAAACAAGATGATTTGTTTCACTAAGCATATGGAGAAGGATTCATCTACATACACTAAGCTAGACAAGATGATTTTGATAATTTTGACTAAGTATATGCAAAAGGATGCATCTACACATACCTAGCCAAAGGTGTTTTTGACAATGTTCTCAAGGATTTTGTCTCAATGATTTTGATGATGGTTTGGATTTTTCCATAAAGCCTAGTATCAAGGATGATTTCAATATTTTCCAAAAGGTGGTGATGAGATGGGATTTGTTTTGATGTTTTGATGGATGGATGAAAAAAATTTTGATATGTTTTGATCCTAAGATGAACCTAAAAGGTACACTTTGTTTTCCTAGATCTAGGTATTGAAGAGCATGCATATGCTTCCTAATGACCTTTGTAACCAAGAAATGATTTCATTTGAACATTCAATTTCAGATTTCCAATCAATGATTTGTGCTTTGGGATTTGGAAGTCTTCAACACACATGAAAGTTCATTTTGTTTAGCTTTGCTTAATGTCTTTCTTTTACCAAAAACACTTTCTTCAATTAGGTTTTCAAACTAAGATGTCCTATGTCTTAATTTCTTCAAACCCCACAAAATATGTTATGTGGAAGTTTAATGAACTTAAGGCAAGGGTTTTCCTATTGTTTACTTAAGGAAACAAATTGAGATCTAATCCAATGCTTAGAAACCTCTAAGGATGTGAATCCCAAGGGAAAGCAATAGCATATGGATTGAGTCAATGGTATTTGTCTTCAAAAGGGTTTGAAATTTGGATGATGTTAAGTGTTTGTTTCCATGATGTTTTCGATCAAGCAATGCATTTTGTAACCCAAGAATAAGTACAATCATATGGATGTAAGACAATATTTGTTGGATTCCCACTTGGACAAGTCCAGCCACGCTTATCTCTAGCGGATGGTTAGATGCTTGAACCCACTGCTCCCCCTCACTTATATGAGGCGCCAAGCATCAACACCCATGAAACTCCCATGGCATGCTTTCCATCTCTACTAGAAGACCGTAAAATGTGGGGTGGCTTTTAATGACCATTCTTGCACCAACAAATAGATTAAGGATTTTGGAAAATTCTAGCACATGGGTTTTAGTAAGGACTTTTTGTCAGGAGTTGACCCAACGTGGCAAGAGTCCCTTTCAGATCCATCTTGTTGAGTCAACCACGTGATATTAGCGTTTTCCAATATCCATATTTATATCCCACTGGAAATACTCTTGGCTTTAGAGTGTTACCGGTTGAGTTGTTCCCTTGGGTGAGTACTTTTTCCCCAAGGCAGGCCCTCTAGGATAAACAAAAGCGAATGAAGAACAATATTCGTAATTCGATCAATCCTTGTTGGCAACAAAGAGAGAGAATGTACGCAACAAAGTCCCCACTCACACTCGCACAATAGTTTGTTCAATTTTAAGCCCAAATCGAAGTGTGGAGGTGATTGCTTTAGCTTAACCCAAAGTCATAGAAAAGACCTTTTGATTCTCAAGATCGCTATAAAGCACGAGAGAAGCGCATACATCCTTTTCTAATGACTTTAGTCTAAGTAAGCCCTCACGAAAAAACACAACTACACTTGTTCTTTTTAGATCCTCAAAGCAATATGTGAGTTCATTTTAGATCACCAAATCACAAGTGAAAGACATTTGTTCAATTGTTTAATCCATAAACAAAATCTAGTAAGTTGTTGATCCTAAGATTCTTTTTAAACCTTTTGCAAGAAATAAACAAAAAGAATCCTTTTTAAACCCAAATGAAAGCTAGTGTTCTAAAGAAAGAAAAAGATGACAAATTCTTGAAGAAGTATTAAACAAACACTTAAGTGTTAAAAAAACACTTTGATTAGACCCAATATCATCTCCATGCTTCTCCTTCCTTTGTGTTTGGCTTCCAACCTACAAAGTGGAAAAACAATCAGATTCTGGAAAAACACAAAAGTTAAAAAAAATAGAAAACAGTAGATAAATAAATCATGAACCAAAAGCACATGCTAAAAAATTAAGTTATCCCTTTTTCTGTCTTCCAGCATCGCAACTCGTGAAGGTGTCGCTATTTTTTCTTCCAGCGGTGCTCTTACAGCACTGCTTACCAGTCAGTGGCACTCTGTGTTGGGACAGAGAGCACGATTGCATCACTCTTTTTTCCTAGCGTCAGAGTTTTAAATTTTTTTGAAAACTTGTGTAGATTCGCCAATCTAGCGGCGCAATTTAAAATTGGAAATTTTTGGCGGGATGAGTCCAACGGTGCTAAAATAGCGACGCTGACGAGCCCGCGGTGCTAAAAGAGCAACGCTGACGAGCCCGTGGTGCTAAAAGAGCAACGTTGACGAGCCTGCAGTGCTAAAAGAGCTACGCTGACAAGCCCACGGTGCGAAAACAGCGACGTTGATGAGCCCGCGTTGGAATTTCCTATGTGTCAAGAAAACGCAAAAATTTTGAGAAGATGTTAGAATTTATGATTTCCAACCCTCCTTCTAGTGCCAAATGTGCGAACCCTTTTCCTAGTACCTGCAAAACAACATGAATAAATGAGTTAGACAAGGATTTGCAAGCTAAAAGAAGGATTCCCCATGAAATCCATTTGCAAACTCAAAATAGGAAGGAAAATAAGCAAGAACACAATGAAATGATAAAAACTAGATTAAATCCTAATTTAAATAGCAAACACTTGATCCCATGGGGGAATTGGTGCCAATTTGATGTGAAATTTGGTCCTTTCCCAATTCCTATGATGCAAGATTCGAATGTTGAAGAGATTGATGCACTGTGTTGATGAAATGTGAAGACTCCAAGCCAAAATCTGCAAAACCTAACTATGACTCAATGATAATGGATGAAACTCAAGAGATATTTGAGCATGGTAACTTTGCTTGGATTGTGGATGATAAAATGAGGAGAGGAGCTCTTCATTTATAGGATTTCAAGAAGGATGAATGTCCAAATTTGAGCAAAGTGGGACTAACATTCATCCAATGATATGGTGCCACTTGTCAAGCTATGAATGGATGATGGTTGTGTAAGATTTGGGGTTTGTGCCAATAAATGCCAATATTTTAAATTCAAATTTGTTGAAATGACATGTAAGAGGGAAGGGAAAATGCAATAAATGCCACTTGGATCAAGGAAAAAAGGACATGTAAAAGGTTTTAAATGCCTTGTTGGATGTACATGTTGACTTGGAATTTTTGAATTCAAATTGAGAGAATATTCCAAAGAGATGCCTTGTGAGGAAAATAGGGATTTAATAAATGAATTAAATCTATTTTCATGTGCAACTTGCATTATCTAGAGGATGTGACATGAGATTAGATTAAATTAATCAAGGGTTAATTAATTTAACAGGAGATTAGTTGATGTGACTTATTTGACTTAGATTTATGGATTTATTTAAATCAAATAAGAAAGGAATATGATAAGAGGCTAATTAGATAAAGATTTTGATCTATTTAATTAAAAGGGATGGTATTAGATTAAATTAAATAAGGTTTTAATTTATTTAATTTAATGGATAGACTTTAGGGATTTAATCAAATAAATTGATTATTTAATTAAATAGGGATAATTAGATCAGATAGATTGATTTAATTAACAAGAGAAAGTGACTTAATTAGACAAAATGATTTATTTAATTAAGAGATGAATATTGATGAATTTAATCAAATAAGGGGATTTGATTAAATGGTTAGACCGAGGAATGATTTAGGAAGAAACAATGTTAGTAAGTCAGGATCAAATGCACGATATCAATAAGTATATTTTTGGTGTCTACAGTCATGATTCAGAATGTCATTCTTTAGATCAGGTACCCCACAATGATATTGTTGTATAGGAGGTTGATTGCCTTGATCTTTCTGAAGAGGTTGACAAGGTTGCTTTAGGTGCTTCTTCTCCATTAGAGATAGTTGGTATCCCTTCACATTCAGTGATTCCTTGTCTAGATTCATTGATTGAGGCTTCCACTATCATCACTCATCAGGACACCTTCAGTTTTCCAAACTTGATATCATAGGGTGGCTTTGTTTCAGGTATCACTGACTTGGCTACTTCTACAGGTTTGGAGAACATTCTTGAGGGGATATCACTCCTCTATTCTAATCCTACTTTAGAGATTTTTCTTGAGTCTTCTCATTCTTTTGTCTCAACCTTGATTGGGAATCCTAAGACTATCTTGGAGGCACTTGGTTTCTCTTCAAAAATTTCATATATGAGACTTCTTCCCTGTCATTCCATTCAGGATTTGAGGTTTCTTCAGCATCTACCATTGGATTGGCTTCAGACTTCTTTCAGAGGTTTTGAGGACACTTCATTTAGGGGGGGCTATCAAGTCTCCATCACATTCATCATATCCATCACACTGTCTTTGGATCTTGTTCAACATCAGTTTTTGCATCGTCCTAGTTTGTCACCCTCTTCATTGATTGTGGCATCTTCATTTTCAGGCAAGGAGACATTTGAGCAGAGTTCAGAGACATCATCATCAACCTTCATCCTTCCTTCCTTTAATTCCTATATGGAATGGGAAGCATCTCTGCACTTGTAGTTGGTTTTGTTTCTTCTGAAAGGGAGATAAGTTGTTTGTCGATATTGGATCATGTTCTATCTTCAGACACTTACCATCTTTGTAGGTGATCACATCTTCTGGGGGGCTATATAGTCTCTCTCTTTCCTCCCTATGGGGGGGGCTCTCTATTGTATTGTATCCATGTGACTGATGGTGTACTTGGGGGGTATTTGGGATTCCTCCATCCTTCCCATCCTATCTCACATTTTTTTCTTTTTCATCTCCTTTTTGGAGAGGGGTTTTGTTCCCACTATGTTTTCCCCTTTTCTTCGGTTGTGGGATATTTTCTGCATCTTCATGTACATGGGTACCTAACATGACCTCGTAGCTAGGACCCATCATCATCGATCATCATCTTGCATAATCATTGCATTTTCCTCCCTAAGTTGAACTTATGGGGGGTGTTAGTGTAATTAATTAATTATTACACTAGCATAAGTTAACTTAGGTCTTGCATTTAATTAATTAAGTCCTAGGTTGCATAATTAGATAAATCATTTAATAAATGGGATAATATTCCTTTGTTTGTAGGGATAAGATTCCTTCTAGAATATGAGTTGTCTTTCTAGAACTTATCTCAATATTTAATAATCATCTAGATAGGGTTCACATGTTACATGTTGTTAGATCATGACACATGGCAACATCTAATGCATCTTAGGTTTTCTCTCTTACCTATATAATCAAGCAACTTGTTCATTTGTAACATATCATATCAATCATATCATTTTCATCATATCAATATAAAGTATTTATTGACCATTCCATAGTTGCAACACTTCTCTTTGTGGTTGATTATCTTTCATGGCTAAGGTCCTTTATTGAAGATTTTGGAGCTTCATGGGTTGTGCATCCATAATCCCAATAGTTTAAACCCACATGCTAAATTAAGATGAATAAAACAAAGACATGATTACACCTGTAGTTGCACATGAAGCAAACAAGTTAGAAAAAACATGTATATTTTAGGTGTGTTTGATAACTCCAATGGTTTTTTGGGACACCTAAAATGTACACATAGCTTATTTAATGCACATAATGATCAGTTTATACATGCATAGGGTGAATGCGTATATAATGTTTGTAATCAATCATTTCTTAGAGCATTCTCTAATACCATTGTTACTGTCACATACAAGACTAGAAGCGGTATGGAGCTAGAAGGGACAGATGAAGCTCGGGACAACAACAAGGCAAATAGACACATTAGAACTAGTCATTCACAAGCAATGGTTGGTTACCTTCCTTCTATGCACATTCATTTCTTTTCCTTACTTATTCATGTATATATTTTTCATAATTTGTATTAAATAAGTTAAGTCAATCTCACAACTTGTGTGAGATAATGTATACTTATACATTCAATAAAGATTACTCTTTTCTGAAAAGATCAGAATCTTTCTTCTGTAACTCAAACTTGATAGTATGATTGACACCTTGGCATTATTAAAAACAAAATAGTGGGAATGAAACTACCTAACTGTGCTAAACAACACTTAGGGAATGAAACTTGCAACTAAACTATAGTGCAACAACACTTTATTGAAAGCATAAACCTAACCTAACATTTACAGAGGTAGATCATATCTCAAAATAGTGTTTGAGGTGAATCCCATTAACTGGGATTGGTAAGATTTCTCCATCCATCTTTGATAACTGGAATGTATTATGCTCCTTACATTTAGTAATGATAAATGGGCCACTCCAAAATTTGTCAAACTTTGAATGCTTATTTGGCCTACTCTCCAGCACATCCCACTTAAGCACCACATCACCCTCGCTGAAAAATCTGGGTGTTTCTTTTTTATCAAAGACTCTCTTTGTTTGGAGCTGATGGTACTCCAAGGAATTCATTGCCTTGTCTCTTGTTTCTTCTAACTCCATGAGCTCAGCATATCTAACAGACATTGGGTCCTATTCTTCAAACATCTCCAACTGATGTACAATGTCAAGAGCTAGCAGCTCTACAGATAAAGGTAGTCTTGCCTCTTTACCATAAACCAGTACATATGGATAATTTCCAACTGACCTCTTACAAGTTATTCTATCTGCCCATACTGCAGATTTCAATTTAGTGTGCCAAACTCTCTGATTCTCCTCCATGGTTCTTTTAATGATTCTGATCAGATTCTTATTAGTACTTTCATCCAAACCATTACCTTATGGGTAATAATTTGAAGAGGTATGCAGATGGATTCCATGTTTTACTTCCCAATCTGTAACTCTTAATCCCAAAAATGCAAGAGCATTATCTGAAATGATGGAATTAGGAACTCCAAACTTGGTTACTATATCTTCATAAAAGTTTAAAACATAAGACTCATTATCTTCTTTCAAAGCTACCGCTTCTAGCAACCATGTAAAATAATCAGTGGTTGTAAGTATCCACTTGTGACCAGCACTGGAGGTTGGATTTATTGGTCCAATAAAGTTAATGCCCCATCTCATGAATGGTTGTTCCACTTGAATTAGTTGCAGAGGTAAAGTTGGCAACCTCTCTTTTCCTGTAAAAAGAGCACATTTTACACATTTCCTTTCCCAGGCATGGGCATCTTTGAATAATCTTGGCCAGTAATAGCCAGCTCTCATAATTTTCTAGTCTATTGTTCTTGGAGCAAAGTGACTTCCTGAAGTTCCATCATGAAACTCATGAAACACTTTTCCAATTTGATCTGAATCAATACACCTTAACAAAACACCATTAAGGTCTTTCCTAAAAAGAATATTATCAATCAGCACATATGGGATGGACTGAAACCTGAAGTATCTTCTTTTAGCTCTGTCCAAACCTGGTGGGAATTCACCAATTTGTAGAAAATGGGTCATATCTTGAACCCAACTTACATTTAACACAGGTTCAACATTCTGAGGCTCACTATCATTGACTAGAATAGTCTCTGATTTTAATTTATGTTCATCTTCAGAAGTTGAGGCTAACTGTTCACATAGTCCTCTACCTTTGACAAGCTTTGATGTCAACATCAAATTCCATAACTCTTGTGATCCACCCTACTCTTTTCTCACTCAGGTCTTTGCTCAGCAGAAATTCTTTCACACTAGGGTGTGCAACCATAACATGTATCTTATTGTTGGAGATTAGAGGCTTAAACTTCTTTAGACTTCTAATCACAGCAAGAACATGTTTCTCAACAAATATATATTTCTACTCATAATTAGCTAGACCTTGACTGAAAAAGGCTATTGGCTGCTCTAAACCATCATTATTTTTTTGAACCAGCATAGCAGAAATTGAACTTACACTACCAAAAGCATATAGAATAAAGTCCTTTGAGAAATCTAGATTTACCAATGTTGGGGCTGATGCTAAAGCCTCTTTGATTGATTCAAATCTACGTTTGGCTTCTTTAGTCCAACTGAAAACTGCATTCTTCTTTAACATGGCAGTCAAAGGCTATAACAGATTTGCAACATCAGGTATAAACCTTCTCAAAAAGTTGATTCTGCCTAAAAAGCTCTATAGACCTTTCTTATGATTGGGTAATGGCAGCTCAAGTATGGCTTTAACTCTCTCATGGTCAATAGTAATTCCTTGATTTGACACTATGTGTCCTAACAATTTACCTTCATGAACAGAAAAGATACTCTTTTTCGGATTGAGAGATATACCATACTCTCTGCATTTTTCACAAACTTGCTTGAGATGTAATAAATGTTCATCTTCATTTTTAGAATATACTATTATGGCATCTAGATAAACAAGCAAAAACTTATGAATTAGACTCTAAAATTCCATATCCATGACCCTCTAAAATGTAGCACTAGTGTTAGATAAGCTAAAAGGAAATCTCTTGTAGGCCATAGTGCCCCACTTTGTTGTAAATGTTGTCTTATATTGGTCCTCTTCCTTGCCTAAAATCTGGTTATAACCAGAATAACCATGCAGAAGAGAAAATTTCTATGAACTAGCAACAGCTTGAAGAATCTGTTCCATGGAGGGTAATGGGTAATAATCTTTTAAAAATGCTCTGTTAAGATCTCTAAAATCTACACACAATCTTATCTCCCCATTTTTCTTTCTAACTGGAACAAGGTTAGAAACCTAGGAGGTGTGTTTAATTGGAAATACAATACCCCCCTCAACTAACTTAGTCAGCTCTTTAATCATTAAAGGCTCAAGCTTGGGGTTCAAAGGTCTCTGCTTCTGCCTAACAGGCTTAGCACCAGGTTCTAATTCAATTGTATGTTGAGCAATATGAGGGTCAAAAACCTTTAAATTAGAATATTTCCATGTGAAAACATCATGAAACTCTTGCCACAAAGTAATAAAATCCTTCCTATCTTCAGCTCAATAATTTTTTCCTATCTTAAGAAGCTTACCTTTAAAGATTTCAATTTCCTCATAATGGTCTTCTTTAACTTGAATACTAATTTTACTCTTCTTAAGTTGGTCATCAGTATTAAAAATTGACTCCAAGGTAACTAAACCTTTGGGTAGCTTGTTGTTCTTTAGTTGTATGATCTGATTATCATACTATTGTTTAAGCTTCTCTTGATTCACTACAAAAAACTAATCCTCTTCAAGTAGGAAAGATAAAATTTGTTCATCATTGTCAAATACTTTCCAATGAACATTGTTATCTAGAATGGAAGGTCTGATTACTATTTTAACATACTTTTGTACCTTCTCCTTTTTGATATCATTTGGGATGTCAAATTGTGCTCCAATGGCAGCATGTTTGTTCTGATTTCTAGGAATGGAAACCAGATTAGAAGCACTAAACTCTTCAATTACATCCTATACTCTATTTCTATATGACTTCAAGACATCATTCTTTACAACATTCAGGCCTCTTACCTGATTAAAAATTAACTCACTATCTCCAAAGACCTTTAGGCAGTTTATTCCTCTCTTTCTTGCCCATTCAAGACCTTGAATAAGACTTTCATACTCAACAGTATTATTGGAGCATGCAAAAGAAAAACAGGAAGTTGAAAATAATTATCACCTTTTGGGGACACAAGCATTGCCCCTCCACCAGCTCCATTTTTACTTTTGGAAACATCAAAATACATCTCCCAAAGTTGATCTTGCTTCTTTAGTAACTGATCTATACTCTTTTCAAGGTTTGGAACCTCTGCATCATGTTCATGCAACACATAATTACCCATACCAGCATCTTGAATATGATCATCAGGACTGTCTACTACATTCTCTACTTCCCATTCATGTAATAGCACATCAGGTACACTCTCAGCTTGGAGCTCTTGAGCAGCAACAAGCTCACTATCACTAAAAACAACATAATTTGTGTCTACAACAGTTGGAACAACATTAATTACACTTGGATTATAAGGCTCTATGCGATCATTGGCCAATTTCTCAGACTTTATGGTTACCTTAGTCCCACATCTCATTCTAAATAACATATGTGACCAATCAATAGAAACATAACCTCTTATTTTAGCTATAAAGTCTCTTCAGAGACACAAGGCAAAGAAAGGTGGTATATTTATGACACATATATCTTGCGAAATTGAAACATTTGGAAAAGCATGAAGTGTAAGGCTCAAGCCTTTGATGACACCTAAGGTATTAACTGAGGTTCCATCTAACTGAATAACTCCCTTTTCTAACGACTAATACTTTAGTCCTTATTTATCTGTAATTTGCTTTGGCATTATAGAGCTACTAGCTCCACTATCTACCATACAATTATGGACTAGTTTATCACCTATAATCATAGATACATAAAACGGAGGTGGTTTGATATCCTTACCCGCTTCTTTGTTGGGTTTTTCATTGTCCTGAGGATCATTTATTAAAAAATCTCTAACCTGACCTAATGGTGGCTCATCAGACACTTTCAAATTTGACAGAGTTGACTGTAACATGTCTTTTTGACCTGGGATAGCTAATGAATCCCACATTGACATCGCTATGTTCATATTTTTCATGTTTTCAATAATATTAAAATGCACAGCCGGATTTACCTTTTGATGGGTCTTTATACCAGCATGATCCACTTGCAAGTGTGGCTACTCCTTGGAAGCTCCTTATTGATTCCTCTACAAAATGTGAGGCACTTGTGATGTAGATGGTTCTACAGCTATTTTTTTTCCTTTATCAATTGCTTGCTCAAGTTCAAAGGCTCTTTTCTTTGCTCTTATATTTCCTACAACTAGAGAATCATCTATATTAACTCCACAAAATTCTTCTCCCTGCCAGTTAAGCAGAGGAGCATAATTTGTAGGTTGCTCCTACTGTTGTGGAGCTCCATCATCAGGTACATTTAGTTGAGCTTGATGCATTCTACACCATTAATTCCTAATTTATAACTCCATTAGAGCATGTGGTTGGATTATGTGGTTGGTGACATGGATAACACCACTCGTAATTTGCAGCCAAGTTGTTCTAAATAGGGACAATATCCCTGGTTGCACTAACAAGTGTTGGATTATATGCCTAAAAAGGCCTTGTGTTCACATTCTGTCTTGGACCTTGGTATTGTTGCCTATTGCCTTAGTACTGCTATTGTTGACCTTGATAAGGCTAATTTGCAGCTTGATTCTATTATTGATAAGGTCTATTATATGATTGTTGCTTCTCTAATCTCACCAATTTATTCCCAAAAGTCTGCAAAATATTCTCAATCTTTTGTTGACTCTCTTTAATTTCTTGCAACTCATGTGATTACATTGGGACAACAACTTCTTGTTTACCAGCAGTTGGTAATACTGGAACAATAGGAAAAGGTGCAAAAGGTGGTATCTGCAGTGGCATATTAGGCTGGATATCCAAAAAAATAGGCATTGGTGGCCTAGGAGCAATCTTACATGCTTGAATTAAACAATTTTTTTCTCTGATTGTTGTCTCATATGCATCTGTTAAAGACACTCCTCCCATTGACTATGTCATGATTGATATATCGATGTTGAGAGCTTTTAGATAATACAAGAATGCATATTTAGGAGGAGGCCTCATTGTAGCAAGGATTATGTCCCATGTCCTCTGGAATCAAAAATTGAAATTTGTCATTTGCTCCTGAGGAGCTCTCTTTATGGTTGTCAGCTGCTTTAACAAGGACAAATGGTTTGATCTATCCTGAAACTACCTATGTATTTTATCTCCTAATTCATCCCAAGTTGAAATGGTACCAACTGTTAGACCTCTGAACCACTACAAATCCCTTCCTTTAAATGATGCAGCAAGTAGCCTAACAGCTACGTCCTCTTGAATTATGTGGTGAACACCACACAATGAAGCAACATCCCTTATATGCTCAATAGGGGTGGTATGATCTTCCCTAGTAAAAATTGGTAATTTCTTTAAGGCATCTACTGGTATATCATTGTGTTATGCAAGGTTTAATGGGTTGCCTCCATTAAATGGCACAAAAGTTTGGTTTCTAGCAGCCATTAGAGGTGGCTAAGAAGGATTAGTTTGAGTCTGAACAGTAGAAATTGAAGTAGCAGAACTTGAAAACACAGGTACAACCTTGAAGAAGCAGCAAATATAATTTGCTTTGGGCTACTTGAGGATGATCTTACTATTCTAAAGCTTTGTGAAGCAAAACGAGTCTTACTCTGCCTCCTAGATGGTCAGAAGAAAAATTCATGCCTAACACCAGGTGGTGTCAATTGAACTCTCTTCAATGGAGGAGTTCTCTTTGTTGTCCTGCCTTGTCTTCTGGATGGTGACAGCTGCAAAAACTCACAATCTTTTGAACTCCTTGTTTGTATTCTTCTCATGTGTTGCAACAGCACCAGGCACCAGCATTACTATTCTTTCACTTCATGGAGTCACCAGATATACAAATAAAACCTCTAGAAAGGTCTGAAAATCACTTGTTGCACATCAAACTAGCAAAATATATTGATGGACATGTCCCACCGAGCATGCCAAAATTGTTATTTCTAAAGATTGCTGAAAATGGAAAAACTAGGTGACACACCAAACTAACAAGAGCTATGAAATATTCAGATTGGCATACACTTGAATGTTAATGATAGAAATCGAACTACACAACATGTTATTGTAATTTTATGCATGAATATTTTATAAAAAGGTTTGATTTGTATACACTTTCAAGAAGGAAAGGTAACTTTCACAATTCAAAAGGTTCATATGCAATTTTAAAACACAATTTATAACCTACATAACCTCACTTTTGCAGAAAAGGCATGATAGATGAGACAAAGTTACAGGGAAATAAAAATATTTCACAAATAACTTGATCAATCACCTGATAATACACAATGCTTGCAAGAAAAATAAGGCAAAATAAGATCACCAATGGAATTCAGGTTATATTTTGTATATCATACTCTGAATGAGTTACAAAGCATGCTCAAACTAGCAAAGAACAGTAAAAGTCACAATCTCCAGAAATTGCATAAGAAGAACTGATTACAATGAAATCACATAAGTGACTATATCACTTAACTCCCAACCAAATGCATCAAAATAGGACCTAGAAGCTCTATGGGTCAGATTAAACAATAAGGCCTAAAATCTAGCAACTGGATTTCATCCAAATAAGCTCCAATGTGTGGAAAAGGTCAAATTTCACCATGCCAAAGATAAAAGGCATAATAAAATACCCCTATATGCTCTCAAATGTGCTTTTAAAAGGTCAAAAAAACCTCCTAAATCTCCTTCATGTGTTGGTAAACAAGCTCCAACTCTCCTATATGCTCTCCAAGTCATAAATGCAAATGTATCTCCTCTTTTCAATGTCATACGTTGGAAAAAAAAATCCATGACTTAGTCATATTGACATATGACTCTATTTTCTTGCATTTAAAGATAATGCTTAAATTAAATGATTTATAAGTCATCATTTAAATTCAAACATTTTACAATATAAAGTAATGCAACAATAAAAAGCCCCACCTCCCATGTATTCAAAACATGAAAAATACCTAAGTCATAATACATATTTGAAAAGGCAAAACCCACGATGGTATTAGTTGACATTTTTTTAAAAAATAAAAGAAATGGAAAAAATGCCAATCTTTCATCGGCATATGTATTAGGGTATCAAACCCTAAACAAAAGGAAAGTAGCTCCATTCATTCATTTTGTAAGAAGCTTCTTGAAGAAGCTACACCGCCGCCAAGGTTTCCTTTCTCTGCCATACGCCCCCATTGTGGGTTTTTTGCAACTTATAGGAGAAATTTCTCACAGAAATTGTTGTTTTCTCCATAGAGGCATACTGGTAAGTAATTTTTTGAAGAAAATTTGACAAATTACTTCTATTTTTGCTCATATTGGCCTTCTATGGCCATGACCTATGTAGATTTCCTCACTCATTTTTGAATGTTCTTCTCTTTTATTTTTGTGATTTCTTCATTGTTGAGGGTCACACCAACATTAGGGGTTTATAGAACTTTCCTGCAACTTTCATGATGAGTTTCACAATCTCAAGGTCGATTTACCTGCATTTCTGAAAGCTCACTTGCATAATGAATGTGTGGGTAAGCTTTTCTCTTGCATGAAATGTTGGCATCTTTCCATTCTTTCATACAAAATCTAAAGATAGCAAAAAAAAGATTTTGGGTTTTCTTTCCTGTAGCTCGCCTTTTATGCTTCTGGGTATTAGTCTATTTTTCCCTTGTTCTAAAAAAAAAAAAAATTGCAAAAAATGAAAGAAAATATGAAAGCCCAGATTGAACTCTGTGACTCGACCCCTGAAAATTTTCATAATCTTGCTTCAAATAAAAAGAAAACAAGAACTCCCTCTCTGCTCTTAGTTCTTGAAGGAACAACTCAGAAATTAGAAGAGAAATAAAACACTCCAGAATGACTCTTGGCATGCATTTGTCATCTGTACATTGCCAGAAAATGCATAATTTTACCCCCTTATATTGATACTTTTCCATGGTTATCGACTGTCTTGTATTCATTGTAAGTTGTAACAACAACAATATACATGGATATTGAAAATGGAAGCATTTTGAAAACCCCTGATGATTTCATTACTGATGTTCCACAAACAAGGCTACAGGGATCTATTTTTTCATTATAGTCATTGAGCCCTTTATATTGTTTCAAAATTGTTCAAAGTCTGCTCTTTTAATCAAAATTGACTATTTTCTTTATGACTCTTGATTATATCTATGTAAACAGAGAGAAGATCCTATTTTGATTTGTTAACAAATTTGAGATCTATTACTCAATGTCATCTCATTTTCAGATCCCTTCTTGCATCTATCAAATTCTTTGACTGAGATCTTTCTGCTATTGTCATACTTTTTTGAATAATCTGAAGAGTTATAGTTTTTTATATATCTATACTTCTGTACTGGAGCTTTCTAAAACTCATTACATTTCCCCTTGTGAATTTTTCATAAATCTTTGTAACTTCTATAAGAAGTAACTTTTGATACGTAAAGTTGTTTCTATTGTAATCAAATGATATTATCATGAAATGACATCTCCTGTATATTCAGTTTGTTCACATTATGTAACCATTGCCTTTATTTTTATCATCTCCTTAGGCATTCTTAACAACTCACATGCCCTGTTTATGCTATCATAAGGTCTTCACAGGCTTGCTCCTTTTCCCTTTGCTACCATAACATGCTTTCACTATTGATCCATTAAGAATGATAGACCTTAAATATTCTTCAATAATGTAATGCAAACTACCTTATGATTTGTTGGTTGTCTACCATGTGAACTTTTGACACGATGAACATAGTTTGCACTACTTTCATATGTCAAAGGACTGAAAATTGTGAATGAAAATGTTATCCTATGATCTCTCCACTATTTATTTTACATTCCTCATCATGATTTCTTTCAACAAGAATGATGTTAAACATGACAATAATAAACAATGTGAAACCTGATTAAAATAAATCATTTTATGTATGCCTATTCACTACCATTGCATAATCATGTTGATATGATGACTTCAATAATATATTTCCCTCTTAAATAAGCTCAAATGAGCTCATTATTTGATACATCAGCATGTCGGGCTCAACCCTTGTGGGAGCCACATTTTAACCCACAAGCTGAATTAAGATGAATAAAACAAAGACATGATTACACCTGTAGCTGCACATGAAGCAAACAAGTTAGAAAAAACATGTATATTTTAGGTGTGTTTGATAACTCCAATGGTTTTTTGGGACACCTAGAATGTACACAGCTTATTTAATGCACATAATGATCAGTTTATACATGCATAGGGTGAATGTGTATATAATGTTTGTAATCAGTCATTGCTTAGAGCATGCTCTAATACCATTTTTATTGTCACATACAGGACTAGAAGCGGTATGGAGCTAGAAGGGACAGATGAAGCTAGGGACAATAGTAAGACAAAAAGACACATCAGAACCAGTCATTCATAGGAAATGGTTGGTTACCTTCCTTCTATGCACATTCATTTCTTTTCCTTATTCATGTATATATTTTTCATAATTTGTATTGAATGAGTTAAGCCAATCTCACGGCTTGTGTGAGATAATGTACACTTATACATTCAATAAAGATTACTCTTTTCTGAAAGGATCAGAATCTTTCTTTTGTTACATGCATGTGTATGAATGCAGTAATTTGTAATTATAATCTTTTCTAGATTGTTTCATTTATACATTGAATGTAATGTAGGAAAGTTAATAAAATGTACCTCATTTTCTCAGTTTAAAATCAACAAACTCCACTTGATTGAGCCTATGAGTGAAAATATGGTAACAGTGTACATACATATTTTTATGCAATATAATATAGTATTAAATTTAAAGGGGTAGTATGGGGTTCATCCTATAGTGTGATGGTTAAGTGGTGGCATTGTTGTTGTGGCCACCATGATTCAAACCTCTATTGGGCCATTGTGATCACAGATACCATGCTTTCATTGATCCAATGTGCTTGTAGACTTGACCCACAACGTTGAGGCTACTATTGGTGTTAATGCCTTGTGCCAAAAATTCACGCTAGACATCCAATTCTTTACTAGGTTGGTGTTCTCATAGGCCCAACACCTATGTTGGGTTGTTGTGCTAGCAGGATTGGACTGTTTGATTGCATTCAAGTTAGGGAGGAGGACCCTCATTTATGGCCTCCAAAAGGTGTGGCCCTTCACAACCACTCTTACTGATCAAAAAATTAAAAATTAAAAATTAAAGGGGTAGTCAAAATGACTCCACATTTTGGTCTCTTTTATTTTTTGTGACTATTGGAAAGAGTGGCTTGTCATCTTCCTTAATTCCAAATGTGCCTATATATAATTGTAAAGGACTCATTATAAGGGGGATGCACTTGAGAGGTTCTAGTTGGTTTTTCATTTTGTTGGTGGAAACCCATGAAACTTAAAATGAATAAAAGATATTAAACTTTTGTCAAATCTCTATAGGTTTTCATGTTTTAGTTTTTGATTCCTAAATTTCTATTCTCTTCATATTTCATGTATTTTCACCAAGTTTTGATGGATTTAATATTTTTAAACCAATGATACTTTATTTACAGTGGGATATTTTATGTGGTAAAATAAGCAATAGTTCATGCTTTATGAGATTTTAACACCAATCATGTATAATTTTCCTCTATAGATCCCACCATCTCACATTGAGATTATGGATGAAGGATTTGATGGAGATGGATTTCAAGCTGTATCTATCTATTTAAAGAATGGTGTATGGATGGAAAAAAAGATGAATTTAGATTCCCATTTAGATTTCTCTGATTCTTTTTTCTTTAAATGCCTCTTCCTTTTTTAAAAATATTGTGAATTTAGGGTTGGATGATAAATTTTAATCATAGAAGACATAAAACATTTATGAAATTTGAGTGATTTAAAATGATTAAATATTATTTTTTACAAACTTAAGATTGAATTCTAAGAATTAGAATTAATCACATGGACGAGTGTTTATCTTTCAAATTATAAAATTTTTATTTTATAAGATATGTAATAATTTTGATGAATTTAACTATGTTTAAAAATATTAAAAAAATAAAATTGATGATTCATGTTGGATAATAGTGTTTTGTTTGCACTAAAGGAGTCTCTTTTCATGTGAATGATTCCTAATGTTCACTATAGCATCTTCAATGGACTAGCTAAAGTGCTCTTTGGGTGAGTGATTCTACCAAACCTCTTAATCAAATTTATAAAAGGCTCTTAAGGATATGCACCTGGAACCTTTTTTATTTTTCCCTATAAAATTCATGGGTTGCAAGAAAGCGGGTGTGTCAAAAACCACGCCAATAGATTATTAATACACTAGTTCCACTTACCAATTAAATCCTATGAAAAAGTGTACCCCCCATTGACTTTGTTTAGCTAATTCATGTTAGTACTTGTAGCATCTAGTTAAACAATTTCATTTGACTATTAGTGTTTCATGCTCAAATTTGTGAGAACAAAAATAATTAGAAATTTGTTATCTATATATTAGTCTAGAATAACTTATGAAGTTACTATTTTAATTTTACAATAATATACAATTATAGGTTTGATTCAAGATTACCTCTAGCCCATTGATCCAAGATTATAGGTTTATTTTATTTTAGAAATCTCATTAGACCCTAACTTGGTCAAGTTCATATCTTCAAAAGGCTAGTCTTTGATGTGCTACAATGCATGTGAGTGCCAATATGATCTCTCCACCCTTAGCATATAATGCCATAATTTTTTAAATATGAGACTGGTCAAGAATATAACTCTATAACATCAAAATATGAAACAATTTATGAATTATTGATAGGCTAGGAAATAAAGATAAATGATATGATATTACCCCCACTAACTATATGAACTTAAAGGACCTACAATCCTCAATGTAAGCTTAGATATTTTTCCATAATGAATAGAAATTTTGCATGAGCAAATCCATAAGAAGAATTTGTAGCCCATAGAGAAGTGCCTATCAACTATCTTAGAGTCAACGTACTTTTTCTAGAAATCTTAAGCCTTCTAAAGAAACTTATAAATATGAATGGCCATTTAGAACTCCATGTTCTACAAAATTGAATGCCCTAGATGATCCTTAAGTTGGTCCCAACTCAAAGGTGTCATGTATAATCACTCATTAAGTGCCTAAAACGGTGTCATGCTAATAGAATTGTGGAAGTTATTGTAAATAAACTCAACTGAAAGAAGGTAATCATCCCACCATAAAATTGTACAAACACTATTTTTATGTTTGAACATCAAAGGGTTAATTTTAGATAGCTATTCTTAAATCTCATCCATTTCAACAATCAAAGGTCAATTTTGACCAACACAAATAATACTAATATTTACCACTAGATGCAGTATACATCATTATTCATTGTTTGACAATAGAAACATATAATATTTAAGTAGATTGATTCTAGATCATTTTAGATGGAGATTAGTTGTAAATTGTTATTTACTCTTTGATTGTTGAACCATATGGTATTTGTTCTAGATTCATTTAGGTGGAGATTAGTTGAAAATGAACAGATTTAGTTTGCTTCATTAGACTAGTTGTAGATTAGAGTGGCTCCTTAAGTAAAGGAAATAACATACACAAATTTGCACACAATTGAAAAACAAGCGACAGATGAGGAAAATAGAAACGCAAGGAAGGTTTTGCGTAGTGGGTGGAGATGGATTCATTGGCTCCTCGCTCGTCAACTCTCTTCTCCATAGAGGCTTTTTCGTCCATGCAACTATTCTTCCTGCATCTGATACACCCATTATTGCCATTCTTTTTAAGTTTATGTTCATGATTAGGATATAAGGTATAATTTTGGAGCATTTACAGGGAAGGAGGAGGACATACACTATCTACAACTTCTTCCTGGTGCCGATGGAAGGCTTAAGCTCTTTAATGCAGATCTGCGTGTGGAAGGCAGCTTTGATTCACCCATTTCAGGCTGCGAAGGTGTCTTCTTCGTCGCATCTCCTGGACGTTGGCTCCAAAGATCCCGAGGTGAAGACTGCATCACACTTGATTCTTACTTTTCAACCCACAACAGTATATACTGAATAATATTATCTGGGTTTTTCTTTTGCTGCAATGTGTTTATGAGCAGAATGAGGTTGTGGGGGTTGCGGTTCAGGGGACAATCAATGTGTTGAAGTCGTGTGTGAAAGCCAAAACAGTGAAGCGAGTGGCTTTCACTTCGTCGTGCTCTGCCATGTCACCACTGAATGAACAGGGAGAGTTGAACAATAGCTCCACCTCTGTGGAATCCTTTTGGACCCCTGTCAATTACATCCGCTCCAACAAACAACAATTTTCAGCTTGGTTGTTGCCTGAATTGCCCAATTTGGCTTCCTTCGATCTAATGTATATAGAAATATAAATTTTCAAGTGGCTTTATAACGTGAAATCTCTACATGTATCAAAGACACTGGCGGAACAGACAGCTTTGTCACAATTTTAGATCTTGTGACAATTTCGCCATCGATTGTGGGAGGACCTTCCATCACTCCCTACATCCCCATCAGCATTCGGACACTCTTATGGTTTCTACCAGGTCTTTCTTATTCCTCCTACCCTAATATTCAAACATCACATGATTTCTTTTTTTCTCTAAAATGATTGTATGCTTTTTTAATAATTTTTAGGCAACGAAGCTTCTAGCAGTGGTGTAAGATGCACCCTTTCCTTGTGTGGGACATTTCCAGTTTCCAGTAGACCATGTAAGCGACGTTTGCCATGAGCACATATTCACCCTTTCCTTGTGTGCGACATTTCCAGGAGACCATGTAAACGACGTTTGCCATGAGCCTTTCCTTGTGTGCGACATTTCCAGGAGACCATGTAAACGACGTTTGCCATCTTTCCTTGTGTGCGACATTTCCAGGAGACCATGTAAACGACGTTTGCCATGAGCCGTCATGGCAAACGTCGTTTACATGGTCTCCTGGAAATGTCGCACACAAGGAAAGGGTGAATATGTGCGCATGGCAAACGTCGCTTACATGGTCTACTGGAAACTGGAAATGTCCCACACAAGGAAAGGGTGCATCTTACACCACTGCTAGAAGCTTCGTTGCCGGCCGGGCTTAAGTGTCAGGAGCTGGCTACGCAGCCTACAAAACCAAATGCCCATCCCATGTTATGCCCATCCTGCATCAACTTCGGAGACCCCCACGTGTTTGTCAGTTAAACAAAGTACACACTAACCTGCAATCCGGTGTCAGAATCTGTATTTTATCTATTTACGTGCACATATAAATTTATATGCGTTGTATGTGTTGCCCACTAATAACTGTTTTCACCTATCTTAAATTTGAAATTAAAATTGTTTAATTTAATATTTATTTTTAAGTATATTACTTATAATAATTAAAATTGTTTAAGTGATTATTATCAAGTGTATATATAAATGTAAATATTTATATTTTATAAAATTTATATTTATTATTAAATTTTTTTTTTTATAAAATCTATATGTATTGTTTTAATAAAATAAAATTTTAAAAATAATTTTGAATAAGTTGATTAATTAATGTATTTTATTTTTTATTATTATCTTTATGTAAATAGAAAGAAATTTAGATAAAATTAATTAGAGTTCAAAGAATATTTTCAATTATGAATAAAGTAGAGTGTTTAATAATAGAGTGTTAAGACATTAATTATTCATCACGGATCTATAACCTTTGGTTATTGTTAAGGTTCATGTACTACAAATATTTTTTTTATCATCTTGCTAAGTCATTGATGGTCTTATGTTAATGTAAAGGGATTTTGAGCCCCTTCAAATATTGTTTTACCAATATTTAGTTCCCCACTAACATATAAACAAATGCACTTGAAATTGTCCAATAAGAATAATGCAATACAAATTTTAACCACAAAAAACATAGAAAACATCTATAGTTAGTTGTTTTATCCTTCTTTAAGTGTATTTTTATTAAAAAGGGATAGGATGTGAAGAAATTTAGATTGAAATTTTAAAATTTTATATTTAATTATTAAATAATTATAAGAAATATTTAAAATAAATAAATAAAATAAAATTTAAATTGTGTTATTTAATTCTTAAGTGAAGGAGAATTTTAGATTGCAAATTTAATTTTTTTATGGTTAATTATTAGAAAATTATAAGAAATATTTTTTAGTCTATAAATAAAAGAGTATTTAGATTATGTTATTTAACTCTAAGTTTGTATAAGTTGGTTAATTAATTTAATTGAAAGAAAATTAGGTAAAATTCTTATGTCAAAAGGCTCAACTTAGAATATCATTAATCGTGAATAAAGTGTTTAATCATAAAATGTCAAGGAATTAAATATTCATCACATAGATAAATGGACAAGTGGATCTATAGCCACAAGTATTTAATCTTATTAATTATTAAATTTCTACATGGGAGTTTGATACCTTACAATATATTTTTATAATAATATTAACACTAAATGACATAATATATAGGGGAAAAATTCAAGCTGGTCCAACCACACTAATATAAAGTGAAACTAATGCACTTAAAATTATTTAATAAAAATATTAATATTTATTTCAAAGGAGTCCATAAAATTAATAATAAACATTTATATATGTAAACATAAATCTAAATTTTAACCATAAAAGACAAGGTATTACAATATATTCCTATAGAAAAGATATGGTACTAGGTAAAAGAAAGATATGAGGGAAAATTTTGGATTACAATTTTAAATTTTTATGGTTAATTGCAACTTACAATATTTTTAATTGTTATATTATTTCAAAGGCAAGTAGTGGTATTATTATTATTATCACTATTATCATAGCAATTAATTTAAACAAGGACTGAAAGTTAACAATTCAATTATATGATTGTATTTTTTTAGCTTTAAAGAAGGACTTGAAGTTAACAATTCAATTATATGATTGCATTTTTTTAGTTTGAATACTATTTTTAATATTATGATTGTGAAAATAAAAATAATAGTATTTTGATAATATTGGTAAAACAATATTTGAAGGGGCTCAAAATCCCTTTAAATTAACATAAGGCCATCAACGACTTAGCAAGATGATAAAAAAATATTTGTAGTACATGAACCTTCAACAATAACCAAAGGTTATAGATCCATGATGAATAATTAATTCCTTAACTTTTTATTATTAAACACTCTACTCTATTCATAATTGAAAGTATTCTTTGAACTCTAATTAATTTTATCTAAATTTCTTTCTATTTACATAAAGATAATAATAAAAAAAAAAATACATTAATTAATCAACTTATTCAAAATTATTTTTAAAATTTTATTTTATTAAAACAATACATATAGATTTTATAAAATATAAATATTTAATAATAAATATAAATTTTATAAAATATAAATATTTGCATTTATATATACACTTAATAATAATCACTTAAACAATTTTAATTGTTATAAGTAATATACTTAAAAATAAATATTAAATTAAACAATTTTAATTTCAAATTTAAGATAGGTGTGTAACAGTTATTAGTGGGCAACACATACAACACATATAATTTATATGTGCACGTAAATAAAGAAAATACGGATTCTGACACTGGATTGCAGGTTAGTGTGTACTTTGTTTGACTGACAAACACGTGGGGGTCTCAGTAGTTGATGCAGGATGGGTATAACATGGGATGGGCATTTGGTTTTGTAGGCTACGTAGCCAGCTCCCTCAACCCGTCCCATTTTTTGTTTGTCATTTTTGTTCACATTCAAACTCTTTCCACGCTATTTTAAACTATTTCTCCCACCCACCCATGTACAACACTGTGGAAGCTCTTGCGCTGCAAAATTTTTGGTGATGCCAATAAAGTATTTGGTCGCATCTCATGGAAAATAGCAGTTGTAGTGTAAGAAAATATGAATTATAGTTTGAAATGCTCTGGCATATGTATGTGAAATGTTGAGGAATAGACGAGGCATGTGAACTATTTGACAGAACATTCTCTGAGATCGTAAATGATTGCAAGATATACACAAAATGGATTTGTTAATTAGGTTTTAAAATGTTTCATCCAAATTCATCTGATGAGTATAAAGCCAAATTTCATGGGCTATGCCAACATCATCACAACTCATGTAAGGGAGCTTCAGATCAACGTATAGCCAGTAATCAAAGTGAAAGGGGAGAGTATTTTTATCTGAAATTATGGTTGGAAATGGGTTGTTCCTAGTAGAAATGTATGCAAAATGATGAATAATAGACAAAGAACATGAATTGTTTTATGAAACATCTCAAAAGATACCATCTCGTGAAATCCATGGTTGTAGAGTATGCATAAAATGGATTTTTTGAATAGGTTTAGAAAAAATTAAACAAATTCATTACATTGAAATTCCACAACCTTCCCCCACATCCATCCTGTCTACAATTTAGAACATTATTTTAATTTATAATAATAATGGGACGTGGCTAATGTGTAGACAAAATGCACCTATGTACATAAAAAAATGCATGAAACCATACATAAAAACATCCACATAAAAATACATAACATGACTAGACAACATAGTGTGAGGCCTGCCAGACAAATGATAAAAGTGACAGAACTGACAGACGGATGGAAACGTCACGGCAAGGGAAGCGAGGAGGTGTCTCGTCACACTGAATTACGTCGACGTTTTTCACCTTATGCAAAAATTTATCCATTCACTATAGGTGGGAAGGGCGTTGTTGTGATTAAGACATGCGTTTTAAATTTTAACAAGTATTGTTCATGGAAAACACTCTATGTTCTGGGTTTTCTCATTTTGTAGGTTGAAAGCGAAACGTTGTCCAGAGCAAGAAGGCATTTTAGGCAGGGGATACAACCAACCGAGTTGAGGTGAGGGGTTTGTAACCGACTGTATGCACATAGGTGTGTTTTTTTATGTTTTTTATGTATGGTTTCATGCATTTGTGTATGTACATAGGTGCATTGTTGTTGTGGGTTGCATTTTTCTCAGTGTTTTGCAACCTAGAATTTTAGAAAATAGTATGAATGTCTTCAAAATATTTTGTTATTAAGAGCATAGGAATGTAAAGAAATGCGGACCATTTTATAAACACTCATTGTTTTTCAACAACCTTTAACACTCTCTATTGTTGGCTATTTCATTCTGCAGGTTGAAAGTGAAAGGTTGGAGAGTGGAGTTGTAGGTGGGGGAGGGGAAAAACAAACAAAAGTGATGTGAGGTGTTTGTAACCGATTGGGTTGTTACTTCTAAAGGGTTTTAAAACATTATATGGGTTGTTTTCTATAAAAGGTTTTCAAATGTTAAGCGGGTTTAGGGTTTCGAAAAACCCAGTGATTTGCAACCTAGAATTTTACAAAACAGTATGAATATCTTGAAAAGATTTTGTTATTTAGACCATAGGAATGTAATGATAGGCACCGTTTTGTAAATACCCAGTGTTTTCCCACAACCATTAACATTGTGTTGTTAGCTTTTCGATTCTACAAGTTGAAAGTGAAAGGTTGGAGAGCAAGGGGAGACCAAAAAACATCTGAAGTGAGTTGAGGGGTTTCTAGCCATTTGGGTTGTTAGTTGTAAAGGGTTTTAAAACATTATGAGTGTTTTTGTTTGCAAATTATTTTCAAACTTTAAGTGGGTTGTAGGTTTTGTAAAACCTAATGTTTTGCACCTTAGAATTTTACAAAAGAGTATGAAAGTCTTGAAAAGCTTTTTTTATTTAGACCTTAGGAATTTAATGAAAGGAATTGTTTTATAAACACCCATTTGTTTTCCAAGAACCATTAACACTTTGTGTTTCACCACTTTCAACAAGTTTATTCATTATTGGCGATAATGGCAAGAAATTGGTGTTCTTGCTATTTGTAATGCACACGAACATATATAGGATTAAAAACCACAAGGGTTTGAGTATGTTGTGATGCGGGTTGTAATTTTATAAACACCTAGTGTTTTCCATTTCATTGCATTTCACATCTTTCAAACTGAAAGTATTACTTCACATTGCATAACTAATAAGTAGATGTTGATTGATAGATGACAAAATTTTAATTACAATATAGTTTTTTTACAAAGTCAACCTAAAAGAAGTTATGTAGTTACTTCACATTACATAGCTAATAACTATACCCACAACTATAGGGATCTCCACCTACACAACCAAGTACTATTCTCAAATATATTAATTCCTTCATTCTAGAGTGATAATTGCAGCTAGCAATTGTATTTGTTTGTCATGGAATTCCATGAAACCACATTTGTTTGAGGTATTTTTTTAAATAGTTAACTGCCTTATCTATGAAAGCATAATAGTAAGCAACAACATAGACAAGGCAGTGAACTGTTTGAAAAAGTGGCTCAAAGAAATGTGGTCTCATGGTCAATGTAATGCCATGCCAAGCCATAGACAAGGAAATGAACTGTTTCTATGTATGATTGCTTATCTATGGATTGCCATTATGTTTTGGCAGACATATACTCATCTCCAATTATTTTTTCCAAAATAATTGCTGATAGTTAGAGTGATAGTTGCAAATATATGATGATAATTAGAGTGATATTTGTAGATGGAGACCCCCTAACCAAATTTTGTTAGAAAATTAGAATCACCTTATTTAACAAGTAATGCAGTTTGGATCACAGATATATATTATCATCTTCAGTAGATGTATCAATAATATACTCTGAAACTATACCCACAACTATAGGGAACACCTATGCAACCAAATACTATTCTCAAAGATATTAATTCATTCATACTAGAGTGATCATTACAACTTCGAATTGCATTTGTTTGTCATGGCATTCCAAGAGACCACATTTTTTTCAAATAGTTCATTGCTTTGTCTATGAAAGCATATTAGTAGGCAACAACATAGAAAAGATAGTGAAATTTTTGAAAAATGCCTCAAAGAAATGTGGTCTCATGGTGATTGGAATGCCATGACAAGCCATAGACAAGGCAATGAACTTTTTGTATGTATGATTGCTTATATATGGATTTCCATTGTGTTTTGGCAGACATATACTCACCTCACACTGTGTTTTCCAACTTACAATCATACAATGCATGTATATGGTTGTTGGAAAATATTGTGTGTTTACTATCAAAGCATAATAGTAATTCTGGATTGTCATGGCATTCCAACACCATGGTGATTGGAATGACATGACAAGCCATAAACAAGGCAATGAACTACTTCTATGTATGATTGCACTTATCTATGGCATGTTGTTGTGTTTTGGCAGACACATACTCACCTCACACCGTGTTTTCCAAATTGCAATCATACTATGCATGTATATGGTTGTTGGAAAATATTGTGTGTTTACTATCAAAGCATAATAGTAAATCTAGATTGTCATGGCGTTCCAATGCCATGGTGATTGGAATGCCATGAAAAGCCATAGATAAGGAAATGGACTGTTTCTATGTATGATTGCTTATCTATGGGTTGCCACTGTGTTTTGGCAGACATATACTCACCTCACACTATGTTTTCCAACTTGTAATCATATTGTGCATGTATATGCTTGATGGAAAAAATGGGTATTTACTATCAAAGCATAATAGTAAATATGGATTGTCATGGCATTGCAACACCATGGTGATTGGAATTCCATGACAAGCCATAGACTAGGCAATGAACTATTTCTATGTAACTATTTATATTGCTTGTCTATGACTTGTCATGGCATTCCAAGACCATGGTGTTGGAATGCCATGACAATCCATATTTAATATTATTATTTGATAGATATTTTCAAAAATCCATATTTACTATTTAGCCATGGTGTTGGAATGCCATGGCAATCCCTATTTACTATTATGCTTTGATATATTTTTGACAAGCATGTGTAGCTTGTTCAAAAGAACTTGTTTTAGGCTTTTAGCCATAGCAGCAAGGTAGTGAACTGTTTGATAAAATGCTTTGGTAGACATGTATGAAAATATAGTAGCATAGACAAGGTAGTGAACTTTTTGATAAAATTCCTAAAAGAAATGTGGTCTCATAGCGATATTTTTTCATTGCATAGCTCCTTCAATTTCATCTTCATATGCAAGTATTCTTTTTTACTTGGAACTATTGCTTCATCCACTACTTGAGAAAATAAATAAATATTGCAATACATTTATGAAAAAAATAAAAAGGTATTAGTTACATGAATACTATTTTCTAAACCTACATATTGGCAAACACTAGGTGTTATAAAACTGTAACCCACTCACTATTGTAAAATTAGATCTAATTGCAAAAAAAGAGAATCAGTTGGGTGGAGACATGAAAGTATTATCTAAAACATATGAATTATGTAATCATAAATACACTTGTAGCAAATAACTTGTTAAAAGAAACATATGGATTATGTAATCATAAATACACTCTCAAAGTTGGGAAAAAAGCAATTGCGAAGGTACATAAAATTATTCAATAAATTCAAAACTCTATCCCTTTTCCTACAAAAAATCCAAGAAAATCCCAAAAATATTTGTTATGAGAATTCTATGACATGCTAGTAATAAAAAATAAGAGGGTGTACTAGAAAGTATGTAATGAAAAAGGAATCTACTCTAAAAACACTTGGGAAGAAGCAAGCCAAAGTGAATGAGATAGATAATGTATTGACTGAAGAGGTTGTTCATGCTCATGAGAAGTTGAGGAAGGAGCATGTATAGTATGTGCAAGGGGAAAATGGAAATGCAGAAGTGGATTAACTTGAAAGGTTTTGTATTGCATATGAATTTGTGCAAGCAAAGAAATAGAGAGATGATGCTATAAGTAGAGTTGAACAAATGAAGCCAAGCATTCTTGAAGTTAGCAATTCTATGGAACAAATACAATTGGAAATGGATGATAAGGAAACGGAAAAACTAGATCTAAGTGTAGAAAAAGGGAATTAGTTGGGTGGAGGCATGAAAGTCTTATCTAAAAAGGTAGACAAGTTCTATAATGAGCTTGCCAAGATAAACATCTATATACTCTAATGATAAAGACACTACAAAAACTCACCTAAAAGAAACTACAAAGACATATTAAAGTATTAAAAAAATTCCAAACTCTATCCAAGAAAGGGATGTTGTTGTCCTAAGGGTTGATGAGGGAGCAACTTATATAAAGCTTGAAGTAAAAGATATGAAAAAGAAGTTAGAAGATCATGAAAAGGAATAGTAGGGAGTGTTAAGAGGCAAGAGGAGTGGTGACGAGGAAAAACATTCTGATGATCAATTTGTAAATGGAAAAACAACAGTTGAAAGTGTTGAAAGTCGAGCAAAACAACCAAAGACTAAAATTAACCAATTAGAAAAGGAATTAAAAGAAGAATCCGTCATGGTCAAAAGAAGAGGAGCTTAATGCTATTTGGAGAGAGTTGCAATCAAAAAGACAAGAATTTGTTAAAACACAGACAACAATGAAAGGTGTTTCCCACGGAGAAGGGTGCATGGAGACATTAGAAAATCAGTGTTTCCAAGAACTTGACACAGTTCCTAAGTTGAAGGATGATATCAAGTCCTCGAGGCTTGATTAGGAAATGTTCAATTTACTTATAACGGTCCTGCAAAGCATTTTGATAGGTCAAAATTCAAAGGTGTTGTTGCATAACTTATAAAAGTTTAATATGCCACAACAATAGATGCATTGGAGGTTGGTGGAGGAGGGAATTTTTGTAATGTGGTAGTGGATACGGAACAGACAGGAAAGCTCCCACTTCAAATAGGACATCTACATACATGAGTAATGATTATCCCTTTAAACAAAATCCAAGACCATACCATTTCCTCAAGAACTCAACAACCACTAGCCAAATTGGTGAGTAATGGAAACACAATGTTGCCACTATCTCTTGTTGCATATGAAGATGAAATTGAAGCAGCTATGTAATTTGTATATTGTAGTGCATGAGTTTGCAAAAATTCATATGCTACAAAGGGGACATTTTTCAATCAAGTGGTCTTCTTAGTGGTGGAAGTCACAGGCGAGGAGGTGAATTGTTAAGGTGCATTCATGCATTGTCTCAGGCAGAGTCTCAATGTGTTATTCGTCAAAACATGCTAGCAAGAATTGAATCAGAAATCGCAACATGGTTGCCATTGGAAAAGAGGCCTTCACATTTGAAATCTCACCTACACTCGAAGTCCTATGATCTTTCTCTTTTTGAAAATAGACATCACAAAAATGAGCATCATACATTGACTAAATTGGTTGCTAGAGTGGAAAAAAGGCTACAAATGTGCAAGCTTGAAGCATTAACAAAAGATGAACATCACAATACATGTGTTCCTCAACTTGATGCCCTTCAAAAGGCAATGCAAGATTATAGTTGCATTTTAAATATTAATATTTGTAAAATGTTGGAATTAACATATGAAAGGTAATGCTTTACATAAGAATAAGAGAGCGGTAGCTAGGATTTTCTACCATGGCCCTTGTACTAGGAGAAGGGAGAAGTCTGTTAACTTCCATCATATTGAATAAATGAGGAGATGTTTGGAATCTATGTAGGTTTCATAAAAGCATCTACTGAGATCCCGCACTATGTTTTGCAACCTGCGATTATTCAGTGCATTTTTATACCTTCATATGTTTGCAACTCCACCCCGAACTCTACACCCTTGAGCATTCAACAAGAATGGAGAAGTGAGTCACAACCTAGTGTGTTTTCCAACCTGCAACTATTATGTGCATTTTTTGTTCCAAATGTATGGAGATATTCAAATGCAATGTTTACTCAAACTAAGGGTTGTTATAAAATATGAAGGTGAACTTCAATACATTGTTTTGTTACACTCTGCATAACAGAAAGTGCTCATTGAACAAGAATTGAGAAGTGAGTCACAACCCTATGTGTTTTCCTTCTTGCATCTATTTTGTGCATTTTTTGTTCCAAATATATGACAATGTTTTGCTGAAAGTAAGGGTTGTTAAAAAATATGAATGTGAATTTCAATACATTGTTTTGTTACACTCTTCATAACAAAAAGTGCTCATTGAACAAGAATTAAGAAGTGACACAAACCTTGTATGTTTTCCACCCTACAACTATTTTATGCATTTTATGTTCCAAATGTATGACAATATTGAAATGGAATGTTTGCTGAAAGTAAGTGTTGTTATAAAATATGAAGTTGAACTACAAGACATTGTTTTATACTCTACATAATAGAAAGTGCTCATTGAACAAGAATTGAGAAGTGATTCACAACCCTATGTGTTTTCCATCCTATAGCTATTTTGTGCATTTTTTGTTCCAAACGTATGTCGATATTGAAATGGAATGTTTGTTGAAACTAAGGGTTGTTATAAAATATGAAGATGAACTTCAATACATTATTTTTTTACACTCTACACAACAAAAAGTGTTGGTGCAGGAGCACATAGGTGCATAGGCGATCAACACCACCCAAAAACATTTTCTAGTTTGATTTCTAGTTTTTTGTTTGTTTGTTCTGGTTGGTGTTCTTTGGCATTTCTCAAGCTCACGGGACTTCAACGGCAACAAGAATGGTAAGAATCAACTTTCCTCAACAATGGTAGCATTAACTTCTCATTTAGTACCTTTACCACACCCTCATGGGTGCTTGGTCTATTCGTGGTGGGCTAGCGGGATGTGTTGTGTTCATGTAACCTTTAACTGCCATCTCGCGATACATAGTTGGAAGGCATGCGATAGTGTGGGGCCCTTGTGATCCCATGGTGGGGAGTCTAAAGGTCCACGTTCATGTGGGAACCGCTACCCCGTAGTCAAGATCTAAATTGTCTACGGTATTGCAATCAGTGTTTGGCATAGTAGTTAAAGGCAACGACTACCCCACAACCATTACTAGGAGGTGTGGTAGGATTGTGGTATGATATGTTAGTTGTAGATCTTGTTAACCATCCAAATTTGCACCCCTCTTCCAAGTTGTGAAATAACTCAGCAAATTTGGAGCAACATGGGACTACTTTCAGGCTATGGGTATCCTATCATGAAAGTAGACCTCCAAATTATGGGCTAGCTCCCCTTTTGGTGTCACCTAAACTATTGCTTTCCAAGAAAAGGGGGAGAAAGAAACATGAAAAGAAAACTAAACCCCTATGGTGATGCACCTAATTTTATTTCTCAGACCTATATAGCTACTTTAACAAACAATTTCATAAAAAAACTCAACTTAACCAACACAACTCAAATATTTTAACATATCAATGCATAAGTGTTTTGCAAGGAGGCTTGGTTCTCTTAACATTTCTGAAGGAAAGGAAATATTTCACAACTAAAAGACTAATTGAACAACCACATAGCTTACAACCTACAAAAATATATGTTCATTCTATCTAAAGGTGCTAAAGTGAGGCAAACATGAAGGAGTTACCAAAACTCACAAGAACATTCATCAATCAGCACACTGCACACAATGAGATAGCTTCAAAGAAGGTAAAAACTGAATTTTATTAATAAAAATGGTGTTACATACTGCTATACATGTCTGATCTCCTGCTAAAAGAGCTCCAAAATAAGCTACAATGTCTGCATAAAGAAAGAAAGAACTCCCTAAAACCTAAGTTAGAAGATACTTAAGCAATTTTGAAACAACTGCTTCACACATGTCCTTCTAGAAACCCTAGTCAGATGCAGCATAAAGGCCAAAAAGAACCTTCCAAAACTCCTCCAAAAGGTCATCAAAATGCAAAAAATCAAAGCCATGACTTGACCCACCAAAAAAGCATGACAAAAATGCCTCCAAAATGGTCCCATTTCCTCCAAAAACCCAGTCAAAGACAACTTTCACACTTTTCACATGTTGGTCAATATCATTATGTCTCCAAGCCTGTTTTGACCCATGTTTTAATTGTTCAAACATGTCTTCTACCTGTTCTGTCACACACACTTGGTGTGTCTACAAAAGCATAATAAAATTTTGACTTATACATATCAACACAAGCTTTTTTCAATTTTGCATTTAAAATAACATTTAATTAAATGGTTTATAATCACACCATTTAACTAAATGTTTTACATTTTGAAAGTAAAATGTAAAAAATGAAAAATTGGGCTCAAAAATACCCCCTGACTTATACATTAAGGAAAAATGCTATCAATTTTGCATCATAAATAATCTTTTCATAAGTGATTTATAAAAATCATTTAGTAAAAATTATACATTAGAGGGGTAATGCAAAAATAAAGCAAAGAAAACTCTTAATAAAGTGATTACACACATCACTTAGCCAAAGTCCAGAAGCACATACCCACGGGGTATTAGAGACATGCAAAATAAATAAAAACAAAGGAAAAAATCCTTTCTCATCAAACACATTTAGGGAAAATAGAAAACCCTAAAGCAAAAGCAATTCTTGCCATTCATTTTTCTTTCTGTGTTACCTCTCTGCTGCCATGTGCCGCCATGAAGGTTTTTCTCTGTGGAGACTTCTGGATGATTTTGTGCAAAGCTTCTTGCAATAAAATGACAAGAAATCTTGGTAAGCTTCCTGTAAACATTTCTCTACATTTTCTTTTCATTATTGAAGAGAAAAAATACTCAAATGAGCTCTGTTTGTAATGAACAAATGCTTTAAATCTTGCGCTGCTCTTCTATTTCCATGCATTTTCGAGAAGATTGCTTGCTTTTTCTGAAGATTTCTTGCATTCAATGTATGAGAAGGGCATTTCTAGTTATGGCCATACATTCTATTACAAGTGCTGAAATTTTTTTTTCTTTGGGTTACCAAAACCCACGCCTCCATTCATTTCTTTTGTCATACATCTTGTAGTTATTCCAAGTTCTTTTACTTGCTTCGAACTTAAATGCAAAATGATGAACATTTGTTGCTTACTGTGGGAAGAAATAATGAAACTCTATGTGTTATTTCCATTATAGGTCACAGCCTCTCTATTTCATTTCCTATAAAAGAAATGTGCTCCATTTGAGCCCCATCTTTGCATTTTTGGGGTTTCCTTCTATTTTCTATTGATTCTTGAAAAAATTAAGCACCGTTGTTTTTTAAGATGTCATGCAATGGTGGCCAGTTGTGCCATAATCACCTTTACCATGATATGATCATGCAAAATTATAATATGAATGTGATTTCATGAGAGAGTGATCAGTTAAAATAAGAGCTATCACAGTCAACTGTTCCACAAGAAAAATGCTACTATGTGAAGAAAAATGGTCTGCAAAATGATTAAATGCCATTGTACAGTACGGGTATGAGTCAAAGACTTTGCATATCTTTTCATTCCTTCATGACTGCGACTCATATAATTTTTTGGATTTCACATCAGCATTTCAAAAGAAAATATAAAAATGCTTCTTTGTTTCCTGTAGAAAATGTTCATTAACAAACCCTAAACCCTAATGTTGTTCTTAAGCTCTTGATTTCATTATGCACTTAGAAAGTTATGAGACTTCTTATTATTGTGCATTAATATCCAAAATTCACATATTGCACTTATCCTCTAAGCTTTGTGATTATCCTCCAACTATCATACTAGTCATCTCATTGCCTGCCACTGTTATGAGGTCTCATCATGGTTTTGCTCACGTAAAGAAGACTAGAATATCCATTCTTATCAACTCCCCATCAATAAATGACTATTGGTTCCCTTTGAACAATGACTGTAAAATCTGAGTATGGATAAAGAGATTACCTTTTAATGTTCCCTTGATCATGACACTTTGACCTCCCTTTGAACAATGTTGCCCTCAAGGTTGCCACAATAGTTTGACTGTCCTCTTGGCATTTTGTTGTTTATCTTCATAAGGATTTCCATTAACATCTTGGAACTTTATCACTACCTTTGTAATGGTTGTATCTTTGCTTATGATAGTCCCAAGAATGTGGTCCATACTAGACCCTTGAGCACTATCATGTCTTGTCTTTGTATGTTCCTTTCGTGGAAGCACCATTATATTAGTATCACTATCATTTATGCTTGTCTCCTCTGTCTTGATTTATAATCTAGATCCTTCAAGCACAAATGAAGAGCTACTTGACATAAACAAACTCTAGGTGCTAATTGAAAATAAGTAACCTTTGATAGACAATTATGGTCATTGTCTAAACAGGATTGCAATTTCAACCTTAACCATCCCTAGATAGTCCTCTTGCTGTCAAGGTAATCCAACTCGGGTATTTGACTTCCATTGATGGTGCATACCTCTATATCCTCAATAAACTATTGTAACATTCTTCAAAAAACTTTAGGGAAGTGTCCTTAAAATCTATATACACAGCCACTGTATTTCCCTTTTACTATCCTTTTGTTTGCACTTTTATTGTATTATGACAGTCCTTTATGGATTTTTCCCCCTATCACTATAATGAATCCATTACCATGAATTCCACACTAAAACCTTTCCACATTCGTCACTCACAACTCAGTGCCATGGATCTTTTCGTGGTTGTTATAATTGCATAGGAATGTGATTGTATTTTTGTGGTTGTTACCTCATGTAAATGGATATGATGCTCATTAGTATCTCAGTCACTCTTCCCAATGTCGTTTCATCCTTTAGAAGATGATATTGCTAGTGACTATCCTTCACATTAGAAACAACAATTGTTCCATTCCAATAAATATCCAAAGCAAAGACACAAATTTCCATCCTTTTTATTCTAATTATCTTCATGTTTCTTCCATTGAGTCTTTCACTCAATTTCATGTCTTCATAGGACTATCATTTGTATTTGACTTCCCCCTGGTGACTTGAATGCAGTCTTTCTTCAACTTGATAAGGTGGTTTCCATTTTGCATTCTAGTATCCATTTGACTGTCTACTTGGAACTGCAGTGTCCTCTTTAATGGAGTGATGGCCCCTTTTGGTGAATGATGGTTGCCTCATATGAGTGAATATGTGCTTGTTGTTTTTCATTTCAAATAGGTATATAAATGTTATTTTCTTCTATCCTCTTGCATGGTTATGACAGTGCCATGACTGTGATGTCTTCTTAGCATCTTGTAACCAAAACTTTCATGCATATGACAGCCTATGTGGCCATCCTACCTTTGAAGATACTATCCTTTCATACTTTTTCATAGACCATCCTTGCACAAACCTGCAATTTTCACCTACTCCCTGAGATCTATGCTTGACTATCACTGAACGATTTGTACAGGTCATAGGCTTTGCATGTTGCTGCCCTTCATTGTTCAAAGTCTACTATAATGATTTGAGAACATGCACTAGGTGCATGATGTCTTCCATATATGACTGTAAACAATGCTATGATTCCAATTACACTCTACCATTATGCCAAATAGCCATTGCCATTTTAAGATTGATTTTCCTTTTTGCATGGCATTGACTGCCATTGACATGATTACCAACAAAACCTTCTCAAAGGCTACCCTTCATGACTGTCCCTTGATGATATTGATTATTTATCAGAATGTGCATTGCAGTTGTTTCTGAATACTCATGATAGCTCTTGATAGGACTTGATAGCTCCTCCATTATTTATGATGAATGCCTAATTGAAATTGATGCATCTATATTTGAACTTGATGCATCTGTGCTTCAGTGCTCAAAGAAATCATTTGTTTCTTATTAAAATGGATTTTGGATCCACTTAAGAAGATTGAAAGATATATCCAACAAAGTACTGCTCCTTTTAGCATGATGGCAACCTATTGTTTGATTCATTGTGAAAAGATGAAGAGTAACTTTCTTGATAGTTCACATTGTTTGTTGGATCTTTTGAATTTGATAATGAAAGTTGATCAACTAGTGTGATTCCATATTGATTTAATGCATCAAGAATATGTTTATCATTGATTTGATCAAGTTTTGCTCAATTTCCTATCACTCCTAAAACATTAGAGGGCAGCATGCTAGGCTCAACCCTCGTGAGAGCCACATTTTACTCCACATGTTGTAA